>PVKM010033369.1:0-16016 GCA_004027735.1 Carollia perspicillata
GCATTTTTAAAAAACAATAATAAAAACAATAAAAAACTCAAGATCCACCTATATGCTGTCTACAAGGGACTTATTTAAGCTTTAAGGACATACATAGTGTCAAAGTGACGGAATGGGGGATGTTTTTTCATGCATATAGAAACCAAAAAGAGCAGAGGTAGCTATACTTTACCAGCGAAATAGATTTTAAGTCCAAAACCGTAATGAGAGACAAGAACAGGTCATTACATAACAATAAAGGGGTCAATTTATAAGAAGATATATTAATTGTAAATATATATGCACCTAACTACATTAAGCAAATACTAATAGATGATTCTAATACATCCGATGGGAGAAATAAACAACGAAACAATAATAGTAGAGGACTTTAATACCCTGTTTTCAACAATGGATATATCACCCAGACAGGAAATCAATAAGAAAACACTGAACTTGAACTATACTTTACACTATATATACCTAACAGGCATATATATAACATTTCATCCAATAGCAGAATATGCATTCTTCTCAAGCACATATGGAACCTTCTCTAGGATACATCATGTGTTACATCACAAAATAAGTCTTAGCAAATATAAGAAGAAAAAAATTATACCAACAGTCTTTTCTGACCAAAATAATACAAAACTAGAAATAATAGAAGGAAAAGTCACAAATTTATGGAAATTATACAACGCACTCGTAAACATCCAAGATCTTTGAGATCTTCTTTGATCTCAAAGAAGAAATCCAAAGGGAAGTAAAAAAAAATCTTGAAACAAACAAAAATGGAAACACAATGTATGGAAGAAACTTTGTGCGCAAGTCCCCCCGTCCGCCACGGATGAAAATAAAACTACCAAGACATGATCTGCTTAGGGAGGAGAGGTGGTCAATCTCAATGGATTTTTATTAGGTTTGTAACACACAGGAATACAGGTAAAGCTCATTAATCAATGTCAGGAGGCAAGGATCAAACAACAGATAACATTTCAAAGAAATCTGAGAGCTTAATCTGAATCAGTGTTTGTCAGGTAAGGGGCCTTCAAAAACTTTGGGAGAAATACTTATTTCCTGCCTGGACACTTATCATATGAATGAAAGCACTCTCAGCACAGCAGGCTTCACAGAATTTTATGAATTCTTTCTTATCTTATGCCCAATCACTCCAGAACCTGCTCTAGCCCACAGAGGGCTGTACTGCCCCCCTGTCATAGGTTTTTAGGCTTAAGTGGATTAGAGCCAGAAAATCCTTCTCTCAGACGGAAATGGGGACTCAGGCTATGTCAGAATAGCTAGGAAGCGAGGGTTCATCACCCTCTCTTTGCTGCAGCCCCCCAAGTCCTTCCTTGAGGATCCCCAAGTGATCACGTCTGGCTTAGGTTGCCCCCCACTCTGAGGGGTCTTATCCATCACTGACTAACCGACCGAGCATTGGGGGCCAGAGATGGATGAAGCAGAAGCAGTGCCCCTGCCAGGGAGATAAGCTTTCTCTCCTTAGTGGCTCACAGTCCAAAGATTGCTCACTCAGCCTTAGCCATGGCAGGCAGTTACAACTCCTGAAACCAGGCAGAGTGTTTCCCAACAACAATGTACCAAAACTTATGGGATACAGCAAATGAAGTTCTAAGGGGGAAGTTTATACTGAATAATCATTTGCAAGAGAATGAAATTGGACCTCTATCATACAACACTCACAAAAAATAGCTTGAATTTGATTTCAGAATTAAATGTAAGACCCCAACCTATAAAACTCATAGAAGAAAATATAAGGGGAAAGCTCCTTAACATTGGTTTTGGCACATACAATAAAAACAAAAATAAACAAGTGGGACTACATCAAAATGAAAAGCTTTTTCACAGCAAATGAAACAATCAAGACTTCTAGCCAAGATGGAGGCATAGGTGGAAATACTGTGCCTCCTCGCACAATCAAGATTAAGGACAACAAAGATTTACAAACAATAACACAACCAGAACACAGAAAATTGAACTACGGAAGTCCAACAACCATTCAACCAGACCAGTAAGATGGGTGGAGTTGGCAGTTGGCAGAGAGGGAACTAGGCCCAAAAAGGCAGAGGCTGGAAGACCTGGGAGCCTTGGGACCATAAGTGGTGAGGAGCTTGCAGACCCCAGATGTGGTTGGCTGACCACGAACTCACATTCGAGCGCAGATAAACTAGGCAAGAGTGGGCAGTGAGAAGGACCGTGGAGCCCAGGGCCCCAGTGATGGGAAATAAAGCCTAAAAGCACCAATTGAAAAGGTACCAGGAGACTCCCAGCCTCACAGAAGAGGTCGTTGGGGAGACTAGCAGGGTCCTGGAGCAAGGATAGGCCTGCCCACCTGGGAACAAGTGCCAGGGGGGCCCAGTTTGCTTGTGGGAGGCAACAAAGGGGACGCAAATCCAAGAGAGCACAGAACAGGCTCCGTTGTTCCCTCTCTGACCCCTCCCCCACAGACAGCATCACAACACAGCCACTGAGTTGCCCCATTCTCTGATAAATACCTAAGGCTCTGCCACCCATATGTAACAGGTGCCACCTGACCAAAAATGACTCAAACAGAAAAACAGCTCAGAGCCCAAGAGCCAATACTTTTAAGCAAGCAAGAGATAGCTGACCTATCAGATGCACAGTTCAAAACACTGGTAATCAAGATGCTCACAGAATTGGTTGATTTTGGTCGCAAATTAGATGAACAAATGAAGGCTATACTAAGTGAAATGAAGGAAAATGCACAGGGAACCAATAATGATGGGAAGAAAACTGGGACTCAAATCAATGGAGTGAACCAGAAGGAAGAAAGAAACAACCAAACAGAAAAGAATGAAGAAACAAGAATTCAAAAAAACGAGACGAGGCTTAGGAACCTCTGGGACATCTTTAAAGGTTCCAACATCCAAATTATAGGGGTACCAGAAGGGGAAGAGGAAGAGCAACAAGTGGAAAACTTATTTGAACAAATAGTAAAGGAGAACTTCCCCAATCTGGCAAAGGAAATAGACTTCCAGGAAGTCCAGGAAGCTCAGAGAGTCCCAAAGAAGTTGGATCCAAGGAGGAACACACCAAGGCACATCATAGTTACATGAGCCAAGATTAAAATGAAGGAGAGAATTCTAGAAGCAGCAAGAGATAAGGGGACAGTTACCTACAAAGGAGTTCCCATCAGACTGTCAGCTGATTTCTCAAAAGAAACCTTACAGGCAAGAAGAGTCTGGAAAGAAGTATTCCAAGTCATGAAATGCAAGGACCTACATCCAAGACTGCTCTATCCAGCAAAGCTTTCATTTAGAATGGAAGAGCAGATAAAGCACTTCTCAGATAAGGCCAAGTTCAAGGAGTTCATCATCACCAAGCCCTTATTACATGAAATGTTAAAGGGACTTATCGAAGAAAAGTAAGATAAAAAACAGGAAAAGAGAAAGGACAGCAAACTCAGTTATTAACATCCACACCAAAACCAAAAGCAGACTAAGTGGACACCTAAATCAGGAGCGGAGCCACAGAAATGGAGATAACGTGGAAGGTTACCAACAGGGGAGTGGGAGGAGAGGGTGGGGAGAAGGTAGAGAGAATAAGTAGCATAGAAGGTAGGGAGAAAATAGACAGGGAGAGGGCAAGAGTATTGTGGGAAATGTAGAAGCTAAGGAACTTATGACACATGGACATGAACTAAAGTGGGGGAGTGTGGGAGTGAGGGGGTATGCAGGGTGGAGGGGAATGAAGGGGAGGAAATGGGACAACTGTAATGGCATAATCAGTAAAATATATTTTTAAAAAAGAAACAATCAGCAAAATGAAAAGGCAGCATAAAAAATGGGAGAAAATATTTGCAAACTATCTATCTGGTAACATTAAAAATATAAGGAACTCATACAACTAAACAGCACATCATCATCAATCATCCAATTTAAAAATGATCAGAGGAACTAAATAGAATTATTTTTTATTTTAAAGACTTTATTTATTTATTTTCAGAGAGAAGAGGAGGAAGGGAGAAAGAGAGGGAGAGAAATATCAGTGTAAGAAACATTGATTGGTTGCCTCTCACATGCCCCAACCCAGGACCTGGCTCACAACCCAGGCATGTGCCCTGATGGGAGCTGACGCAGCAACAACCTTCAGGATGATGCCCAACCCACTGTGCCAAACCAGTCTAGGCCTGAATAGAATTTTTCATACACATAAAGATTAGACTGGTGGTTGTCATGGGCTAAAGGGTAGGGAAAAGGGGGAATCGGTTGTCAAAGAGTACAAACTTCTAATTATAAGATGAATTAATACTGGAGATCTATGTATACAATATAATGACTATAGTTAACAATACTGTACTATATACTTGAAAATTGCTAAACAGAGTAAGTCTTAAATGTTTTTACCACAGAAACACACAAAAGGTAAGTATGTGAGGTCACGGAGATGTTAACTAATCTTATTGTGGTAATCATTTCACATTATATGCATGCATCAAATCATCATTTTGTACACCTTATACTTATACAAGGTCAATTATATCTCAATAAAACTAGAAAAAATAAATGTTACTTTGACCTTAGATTACTTCAGTTTATAAGTAATTTAGAAAAAATAATGAACAGTGGTCTTGTGATCCTATGTATTGATTTAGAGTGAAGAGATCATTTTGTAAAAACACTAAGATAACTCTGCAAAACCTAAGAGCATATTCATACTACAGAAATGATTCAATTGTCTTAGGCTCAAAATTCAACCACTCACTCTGTTGCCATAGTGCTAAAGGTCTATATTTTGCTCGATGTTATTTCTTGCTACCTCTGAAATCTATTGCAACCTTTTAATTATCTTCAGTGTTCTTGGTTCTGCCTAATTACTCTCCAGAGGCAGATCAGAAAATACAGATATAAAAATAAAGCTTGATATTTCCATGAAAACAGGTTGGTGGTAGGCAGTAATAATGTGTGAGATGTAAGCAGCTGATCTTCCTGCATAGTCTACATGCAGAATAAAAAATTTTATAGTCATAAACATTTATATATTGATACTTTTGGTTAGAAGAATTCTAATAACTTTGCAGAGTTTTACAGAAACAGTAACCAATAGATTTTTAAGTTCCTGTTTGTGCTGATGCCTTAGCTCAGATTTTAAGAGAACCTAAAAATGTTTCTAATTTGAATTCAGTAAATACAGCATACACTTTATATGAAAAGACCACCAAATAGCATATTCAGTTGTCAGGATTAGAAATTCAAGACCGAAACCATTGTGTTAATCTGAATTCTCTATTTATTCTCTATTTTTTAATCATTCAACATTAAATCCACAACAGAGATGTAATTCAAAGAAGAATGCTCAGATGGGTTTTTATTAATTTCAGGATTGCTTCTATAATGGCAAAAATGAAAGATGTAATAAATGGAAGTTTCCTTCCCCTCCCACTTCTAGAATTCTCTTTTACAGAAAGCATGTCTTTTCATAAAGTATAGAAGAGTGGTTTCTTTTTCTTCCTTGTGACAAATGAAATTGAATAAATACACATTTCTTCCTTAATGCCTTTTGTGTTCACATGTTAAGCAGGCTTCTAGAAGAGAAAAATGATATTAAATGAAATGCAAATGTTGAAAGAGCATCTGTATTATAGATAGTAGTCCAAAGCTTTCCAATGCTTTTCAGATCAACTCTGTAACTTCATATGCACTTAAACATTTAAAGGATTTCTGCTTTAAACATTCTTATATTTTCAAACATCTTCAATACCTCAGCAGGAAACCCAGAGGCTGCTGAGCTTGCTAAGAAGGGACTTAACATAAGCTAATAATAGAGCCCAGGTGATGTCCTGGGCCCTAGAGCACATCTGAGAGGATAGTAGCTTGTTAGACTTACCAAACCTGGGGCAAGATGACAGTAAATTGGAGAGAAGATATTCTTGCGAGATTCAAAAGTGTTATGTTTTCCCCTGATACTACAAAGCTCAGGTATTATGATGCAAGGTTTACCTTTACCAGGTTAACCAGCAACCCTTAGTCATTAAAGACGTGAAAACATGATCTCTCCCAAGACAAAAACTGAAACAGTAAGGCCATTAATTTTATTGAAACTATAAAATAGAGTGAACATCCTATTTTAACTATAAAACTATAAAACAGAGTGAACACCCTTGCAGTATTTCAGCAAGGTAGTTTGGCTTAGGCTTCTATACACAGGAGAAGACGAGTTATACAGGTGGAGTGATTTAGAGTTGAAATATTTTGCAATCAGGTGCTGTCTGTCAGCTGCACAGGAAATTTTATCTCTGTGTTTAGCTAGATTCATAGAGACAAATAGTGTTAATCTCAGCTAATCATTCAAGAGACAAAGAGCTGGAAGCGGAAGGTCTGCCTTTGGTCTTTGTCAAGTTCTAACAGAAGGAGAAAAGTCTATGTTTGGTGCTCACAGGGCAAATAAGAAAGTCATCTGCAAATCTGATGAGAGTCATGAGAAAGAGGAGAGAGGCAGTTTTATCCAAGTCATTAGAGGAGGGTGTTTCTTGTCAGTAAGTCATTTCCTGGAATAGGAAAGTGTGGTAGAATTTTGGAGAACAAATGTTGGGAGTGTATATGAACTGTTCTGTTACCTGGAATCACAGGGCTGAGGTAAAGTTCATCATTATCAGCTCATTTACTCATTGGCTTACTCACCCACACCAAACTGCCCACCTTTCCTGCGAGGGGAAAAAAAACAAAACAAAACAATTCTCTATCTGTTTAATCATTCACCAGCAAAATATCAGCATTCCCCAAAGTCAATACTAAAAAGACCAGATGCCCATTTTATTATTAAGCTTGTTCACTTTGTGGGTTTGTTATCCTTTATTATGCCAAAGTAAGCTCCTAAAAATCTACACATACATCAAATGCTTATAATATAATTTAGAGGTTACATAGTGTAATGATTATAAGCTTGTGCTCTAGTGTCAGTCTTCTTCTAAATTTGGATTTCCAAAGGCTTTCTATGCTTCCCCTTCCTCATCTCTAAAATGGGATATTGCTGGGAATGTAAATTGGTTTAGCCATTATGAAAAACAATATGGAGTTTCCCCCCAAAATTAAAGATAAAGCTACCACATGATCCAGCAACCTCTCTTCTGGGTACAGAGATGATCTTGACTATCTAGCTCCCATGTTCAATGCAAGATTATTCACAATGGCCAAAATGTAGAAACAACTTAAGTACCATGAAGAGATGAATGGCTGAAGAAGATGTAGAATATTATTCAGCCACGAGAAGGAAGGACATCCTGATATCTGAGACAACGTGGGTGAAACGGGGGGGTATTGTGCAGAACAAAGTAAGTTAGATGGAGAAAGAGGAATACTCTATCTCACTCAGAGGGGGAGACTGAAAAAGTCGAACTCATTAGAGACAAAGACTAGAAGACGGTGCCTGGGGCCTGGGGTGGGGGAAATGGCGGGGTGTTGGTCAAAGGGTGAAAACTTCCAGTTTTAAGATTAATAAATTCTAGGAATCTAATACACAGCATAGTGATTATTGTTTAAAACACAGCAATGTATACTTGAAAGTCACTAAAAGAGTAGATCTTAAGTGTTCTCACAAGAAAGAAATAAGTGATATGATATAGGTATTAGCAAATACTACAAAGATAATAATTTTACAATATGTAAGTATATGAAATCAACCTGTTGTACACCTTAAATATACACAATGTTATATATCAATTATCTCTTTTTTTGAGGGGGCTTTTATTAAAGCTGGGGACAATGAAACAAGGAAGGACCTAGGATAGAAGAAGCAACAGGAGAAAGACTAGGTGGAGCGGCTTTGGCTCTCTAGAAATGTTATAGGAAACAACTGAGCCACAGCAGGGCTGCTGTTAGCTCACTGAAAAGTCAGCGATAAGGGGGGCTTGCAGACAGGTTGAGAAGGTAAGCCCAGAACAAGCCACCCCTGCCCATTGCTCCCCTGCTTGCAAGACTCATGAAGACCCTTAGAGTTTAGGAGACAAAAGTAAAGATGCACACCGGAAGGGAAGAAAGGCATGGACATGCTCCAGAGAAAGTCATCTTTTTTTAATTTTGTTTTTTCAATTATATCTTAATAAAGCTGGAAAAAAGATATTGAAAACAAACAAATAAATAAATAAGTCTCTTGTTCTTCCCATCCTCACATTATCATAATCAGAATTAATTCTGATAATGTCTATAACAACATTTCTCAGATTTTAATGGGTATCAGTATTCCCTGAGCATCTGGTTAAATGAAGGTTCTTAGTCCATTTATGAGTTTTCTACTTTTTTGCATGTATATTATATGTTCATAAAATTTACATTACAAACCACCTAAGAATATCTTAAAAGTGACTTACACATCTGAAGTGCTTGGTTATTCTATTTACTAAAGTATTTGAGAGGAAGCAATGATTTGCTTCTGAATTTTTAGCCTATCTTTGAACGAATACACTTGACATTGGATTCATTCTATAAAAGTAAAAGCCAAAAGAAAAATCTTCAGGAATATTCTGAGAAAGAAAAGCAGCCTATATTTCTAAAGGAGGGCTACAGTTTCCCAATTCCAATCTTGGTGGGCCAAGATGTCCTGAACCACCCACCACTAGCACATTGTCAATTAACAGAAAGGGAGAAATAAAGCGAAGACAGCTGCAAACTGCTTGGGGATGAATCACCATTGAAAACAATTAGCCCACATACAAGATGCCATTTCTGGGTGCTCCCGAAGCTTTTTATTGTTTTCCTCATCTTTCCCTATAAACCTCTCTCTCAATTTGAATTAGCCTCTTTTTTATTGCAAGATCTCCTGGTTGGAGCTCTGAGCCTAGTCTGCTCAGGGTCCAGATAATTCTCACTCCAGATCCAGCTGGCTCATGGGAAAAAAAATCTGTTAAATGAGCTTTTCCAGTGTATACCACTGCCATTGTTGGTTTGTTTCCCTTCAGTTTTTCCCAATCGAAGTTGACTCTTTTTTAACTTTTTTACAGTAACTTGCAATGTACAATCTCTTATCCATAATGCCCAAGGAAAAAGCCCTGAAAACTAAAATTTTCTCATAACTTAATAACAGAACCAGAATGCACACAAAACTGTTTATAATGTCTATTTATCTTGCTTACTATGAACTTTTATGTTTCATTGCACAGATTTAAATGTGTTTCTTACAGGATGCTGCTTTAGGCCTCCCTGGAGATATAATATAATATGCAATACTCACTGCATTACCTTTCTACCCTTTCTAGCCTTTCCAAAAATTTCAAACTCCCAAACTCATCTGGGATTGTAGAGCTGTAATCAAGAATTCCACTTCAAGAATTAACATCATCAAAATGTCCATACTACCCAAAGCAATTTACAGATTCAATGCAAGACCTATTAAAATACCAAGGCATATTTTGCAGACATAGAGCAAACACTTCAAAAATTTATATGGAACCATAAACGACCCTAAATAGCTGCTGAACTTTTGAAAAAGAAGAGCAAAGTAGGAGGGATCACAATACCTGATACCAAACTGTATTACAAGGCCACTCTAATCAAAACAGCCTGGTAATGGCATAAAAACAGACACATGGACCAGTGGAACAGAATACAGAGCCCAGAAATAAACCCAAGTCTCTATGATCAATTAATATTCGACAAAGGGGGCAACAACATAAAATGGAATAAAGATAGCCTCTTCAACAAATGGTGTTTGGAGAACTGGACAGCTATGTGCAAAAAAATGAAAATCAAGCACCAAATTACACCATACACAAAAATAAATTCAAGGTGGATAAAAGACTTAAATATAAGACGGAACACAATTAAAGACATAGAGGAGAACACAGGCAGGAAAATCTCAGATATTTCATGCAGCAACATTTTTATTGATTTGTCCCCTAGAGCAAGGGACATAAAGGAAAGAATAAACAAATGGGATGTCATCAAAATAAAAAGCTTCTGCACAGCTAAAGAAAACAGCATTAAAATAAAAAGAAAACCAACCATATGGGAAAACATATTTGCCAATGATACCTCAGACAAGGGTTTTATCTCCAAAATATATAAAGAACTTGCACGAATCCACTCTAAGAAAACAAGCAATCCAATTAAAAAATGGGCAAAGGACTTGAATAGACTCTTCTCCAAAGAGGACATACAGAAGATCCAGAAACACATGAAAAGATGCTCAATATCGCTAGCTATCAGAGAGATGCAAATTAAAACTACAATGAGATACCACTACACACCAGTAAGAATGGCCAACATAAACAAAGCAACAAACAACAAGTGTTGGAGAGGATGTGGAGTAAAGGGGACCATAGTGCACTGTTGGTGGGAGTGCAGACTGGTACAACCAGTATGGAAAACAGTATGGAATTTTTCTAAGAAAATTAAAAATGGAACTGCCTTTTGACCCAGCAATTCCACCACTAGGATTATATCCCAAGAACCCTGAAACACCAATCCAAAAGAACCTATGCACCCCAATGTTCATAGCAGCACAATTTACAATAGCCAAGTGCTAGAAGCAACCTAGGTGCCCATCAGTAAATGAATGGATCAAAAAACTATGTCACATGTACACAATGGAATTCTATGCAGCAGAAAGAAAGAAGGAGCTCCTACCCTATGCAACAGCATGGATGGAACTGGAAAGCATTATGCTGAGTGAAACAAGCCAGGTGGTGAAGGACAAATACCATATGATCTCACCTTTAACAGGAACCTAAACAACTAAACAAACAAGCAAGCAAAATATAACCAAAGACATTGAAATAGAAAACAGGCTGAGAGTAAGCAGAGGGGAGAGGGGAGGGAATTTCAGGGGGAAAAGGGAGGGGATAACAGGAACAAGTATAAAGGACACGTGGACAAAAACTAAGGGAGGTGGAAATGGGAGGGAGGTGGGGAACACTGGTGGGGGGGGTGGAATGGGATGGGAACAAAAGACAGAAAACTATACTTGAACAACAACTAAAATAAAATTTAAAAAAAGAATTCCTCTTCAAGGGCAGTGATGAATTTGTTCAGCTGCTGAAGAGATTTAGGTTAAACTTAAAACAATAGTCTTATTGCAGAAGAGTTGTTAAAAATGGATATTTTCTCCTAAAGGACTATGTTGAGAGATAAGAACCAATATTTAACTTGGAGTTCAAACTTAATAGTTGACACCAAACTGCTGACAAGACTCTGACCCTCACATTGTGAGAACTTTTCCCTTCTCATAAAGTAAGGGGGTGGGTGGGGAATGCAACTGAACACATTTAGGGGAGTCACCAGAATAGAAAGAATAGGAAATAAAATATAAGTATTATGGCAAACATTTGATGTACCAAATTTGATATGTCTAAAGCATTTAGTGTGGATTTTACAATTAATCGGGGTTTTTTAGACAGATGTTCTTGGTAGAGCTCACCTGCCTCCTGCTTAAAAGGCTTGTCTGTGAGACAATAAGATCTTCCCAAACTAAGAAACCTTTTGGGTTTCATTTGCCTGAACTTGAAATTCCATGAGCATCAAGCTTAGCAGCATAGACCATATTGCACGTAGAAGGTATGGTAATCAAACCAGACTTTAGATCATTTTGTCTTTGCTTTAGCTACATATTGGAATCATACCCTGGATACCTTTGAGAAAAAGATTAATGCTTGCATCTCATCCTCAGAGATTCAGATTTAATTGTCTGGGTGGCTTCTTGAATATCAGAATTTTTAAAGCTACTGGGTGATTTTAATACAAAGCCAGGCTGGCAATCCTGTTTTAGAAGAAGCAGGACTAGAAGACCTTTATACAGGGGTGGGAAAAATAAATTTAGAGTAGTTCATATGGAAAAATATAAATTAATAAATAAGACTATAAGAATAAACTCTGTTTTGCATACTCACAACTGTAAACTTACCTTTGCCAACCTCTGTATATTATCTCCCAATGTATCTTTTGAGTAAGCCTTTACAATGACTTTGAGGAAGCTATCATAGGAGACATTGTGTCAGTTAGTCATTGCTGTGTAACAAAACCAAGGGAAAAGGCAAACAGGAGGTAGCATGTTTCTGTGGTAGCTATGCTAATTAAGGATTAAAAAGGAATGGTGTGGACCAAATGGAAGAATTGAATGAGATTGACATCTGCTCACTGTTGGTGGAAATAGTTCTCATATTCATTCATTAGGAAAGAGTCTTAAATCAGGTCCAGTTGTCAGTATGGGGACAGGGACAATTCAAAGTCCCTGGTCCTTCAGTGTCAGCTGGTGAGAGACAGTTACGATGAAGCACAACATTCAGTTTAGCTACCTTTTAGGTAGGACATGAGGTCTCAGACTTTAATGTGCACAAAAATTACTTAAGCATCTTGTTATGGTGCAAATATCAATACCCTAGGTCTAGGATGAGCCTGAAATCCCACATTTCTAGCCAGTGGCTAAGGGATTCTTTATAAGGCCAGAGACTTTCACATTTCAATGCAAATTTGAATCAGCTGGAGGGCTTGTTAAACTGCAGCCCCATCCTCAGGGTCCTGATTCTGTAAATATGGGGTAGCCTGAAACACAGCATATTAATCTCAGGTGATGCTGCTGGTCCAGGACCAAACTTGGAGTTTTAAAAAAATCAGTTAAATACCACTTCACCATCTTTCTGGCAGCCGCAGCCATGAAGGTCAAACTGTACAGTTTCAGTGGGTACAAGATCAATCCCTGACACGGGAGGCGCTATGCCAGGACCAACAGGAAGGTTTTCTAATTTCTTAATGCAAAATGCAAGTCGTCATTCCTTTCCAAGAGGAATCCTCAACAGATAAACTGGACTGTCCTCTACAGAAGAAAGTGCAAAAACAGTTGGAAGACATTAGAAAGAAAAGAACCTGCCAGTGCAGTCAAATTCCAGAGGGCCAACACTGGTGCATCTCTCACTGATGTGCAAGGCCAGGAGGAATCAGAAATCTCAAGTTAGGGAAGCTCAAAAACAAGCTATCAGGGCTGCCAAGGAAGCAAAAAAAAAAAAAAAAAAAAGGCTAAGCAAGCTTCTAAAAAGACAGCAATGGCTGCTGCTAAGGCTACCACAAAGGCAGCACCTAAGCAAAAGATCATGGAGACCATGAGGTTTCTGCAACCTGTGTTGCTGGAAAACGCTAAGTTGGCCAATCAGATTTTTAAAGAAAGACCTGACTACAACTAGAATTAAATAAATGATCAGTTAACTAAAATAGACTAGCATTCTTTCAAATTTATTGTTAACATCTTAATATTCATTTTTAAATAGATGTGTGCTTCTAGACACAATGTTAAAAGAAAAGCTCCTTGTGAGTTTTAAATATTAAAATTATATCAGTCAATTTAAATATAAATATTAACATATTTATTACTATAAGAGTAAATTGCTACTGTAATTAATGATTGCAAAACTGTTAATTTTATATACAAAATCAAGAATTAAAAACATTCAAATAGTTAAATCACTAAAAAATAAATCAGCAGCTAATAGGGATATTAGACAGAAATGCCCCTAGATAACACTATTCTTTTTCATTTTTAAAATTTTGTTTATTTCTTTTTTATTGTACTTTATTGTTTATATACTATCCTTTTGAATCAACAAATGTTTGTATAATTTTAAATAAAAATGGATGCCCTGGCCGGTGTAGCTCAGTTGATTGAGCGCAGGCCTGCTAACCAAAGGATCGCGGTTCGATTCCCAGTCAGGGCACATGCCTGGGTTGCAGGCCAGTTCCCAGCAGGAGATGCACAAGAGGCAACCATACATTGATATTTCTCTCCTTCTCACCTTCCCTTCCCCTCTAAAGATAAATAAATAAAATCTTAAAAAATAAATAAATAAATAAAAATGGAAAACAGAATGATAGAGATTATATGTAAACCATATTTATAATCCTTGCAAAATTATTAGTTCATTATTATTCATGGCATTTAACAAAATAAGCTTTATAACCACATTTTTACTTTGCTATTTAATTCCATTCAGGCTGTGAGTTTTTAAAGAAAACAACCTGCTCTAGAAGTTCATTCTAAATTGGTGATATCTGGCTTCAATCCAATATTTATTTTAACACTGGGCCACTTGGCATGTAGCCATAATGAGTATGTGGTACACTTTCAACATGAATTTTAGGAGCTGAATCAAGAGCTCTCAAAATCCTGGGTCAGACAGTCTCCAGAGAGTTCCTGGTTAACTGGAGCATCTCATGCTTCCCTGCCCGGCTCCCCTCACTGAGAATCATGTGGAAAGACAAAACCAGGAGGAGTAATGAGGGGCTGAGTGGAGGCTGGTAGAGGGATTGAGAAAAAAGAAGAATAAAAATTGTGGACATGGCTGAGGGAAGTAGGATGAGGGAAGACAGAGGAGGCTTTAGGGGGGATAAATTGTGATGGAAGGAAACTTGACATAGGGTGGTGAACACACAATACAGAGTACAGATGTGTTGTGGAATCACCCACCTGAAAGCTGTATAATTTTGTTAACCAGTGTGACCCTAATGAATTCAATAAAAGAGAAAATAATAAACAATTTTAAATAAGAAAGTCAAAATCAGTCCACTGACTTCCCATCTTCCAAAAACTGGGTAAGGTTAGGGTTGCCAGATTAAATTCAGAGTGCCTAGTTAAATTTGAATTTCAGATAAAAACAAATTATTCTTTAGTATAATGATGTCCCATGATATGTAAGACATTCCTGCATTGTTATTTGCTATAGGTGGTGAGATTAGGTGAGGTCTCAGCTGCAAGAAACTCCTTATTTCTTCCCTTCTAACATCAAATGGGGGACATCTGGAAAAGAGTAATAGCTTCCTTATTTTTAAAAAGATTTCATTTGTTTATTTTTAAAGAGAGGGGAAGGGAAGGAGAAAGAGAGAGAGAAATATCATTAAAAAACTGGTTTAAATGATTAGTTTTTTAATCTAATCATTAAAAAACTGGTTTAAAACTCTGGAAAACGTATTTTCAGTCCCAGTTCTATCATGTATTGACTGGGAGATTTTGTGCTAATCATTTACCTTATTTCATAGCTCTAGGATGCCAATGTTTATAAAGTACAGCAATAAAATAAATATCACCAAAAAAGAAAAATGCTGCCAATTATACTATGACATAATTAAAAACACATTGATTAAAAGCCATATCTTTATTATAGAAATATTAAAATATGGAGTGAAAATGAGTGTCTTAGAATATAAATATAATGTTTTACTAAAGAAATTGATCAAACAAGAAGATATAACCCTTGTAAACAAATATAACAGCTAAATAAATTGTTTTAAAAATTCTTGGTGAACTACAGTCATAGTAGAGGATTTTAACCCCCAACTGATAGCAATGGATAGATTTTCCAGACTAAAAAAAAAACCAACAAGGAAATGGTGACTTGAAATGACACACTGGACCAAATGGATTTAATTGATATTTATAGAATAGCTCATCCTGCAACAGCAGCACATACATTCTGTTCATACATGTCTCAAATATACATGGAGCATTCTCAAAGATAGATGACATGTTAGGACACAAAATAAGTCTTAATAAATTCAAGAAGATTGAATTCAATATCGAGCATCTTCCCTGGCCACAATGGTATGAAACTAGGACTCAACAATAATTAAAAAAACCTGAAAAACATTCACACACATGGAGGCTAATTAATGTTACTAAGCAATAAATGAGTTAACAATGAGATCAAAGAAGAAATCAGAAGTTGCCTAGAAACAAATGAAAATAAACATACAACAACCAAAAATCTATGGGACATAAAGAAAGCAGTGCTGAGAGGGAAGTTCATAGCATTACAGGCATTAAAAACTAAGAAAAATCTCAAATAAATAATCTAGCCTTACACCTAAAGAAACCTATAAAAAGGACAATAAACAAAGCCCTGAGTAAGTGGAAGGAAGGAAATAATAAAGATTAGAGTGCATATAAATGGCATGGAGACTTAAAAAAATACAAAAAATCAATAAAACCAAGACCTGGCTCTTTGAAAAAATAAACAAGATTGATGAACCTTTAACCAGACTCATCAAGAAAAAAAGAGAGTTGACCCAAATTGAAAAATCAGA
>PVKM010033370.1:0-16011 GCA_004027735.1 Carollia perspicillata
ACCCCCTCCCTTCTGACAGCTGTCAGTCTGTTTCTATTCTGTTCATCAGTTAATTTTATTCATTAGATTGAACATGTAAGTGAGATCATGTAGTATTTGTCTTTCTCTGACTGGCTTATTTCATTTAGCATAATAATCTCCAGGTCCCTCCACGCTGTTGCAAAAAGTAAGATGCGTTTTTCTTACTATTTTTTTTTTTACAGCCAAGTAGTATTGAATTGTGTAAATGTACCACAGTTGTTGTTTTTTTTTTTTTTTAATCTATTCATCTACTGATGAGTACTTGGGCTATTTTCAGATCTTGGCTATTGTAAATAATGCTGCAATGAACATACTCATTTGAATTTGTGTTTTGGGTTTCTTTGGATATATTCCCACAAGTGGAATTGCTATGTCCTCAGGTAGTTCCACTTTCCATTTTTTGAGGTAACTCCATGCTGTTTTCCACAGTGGCTGAATCAATCTGCATTTACACCAGCAGTGCACAAGTGTTCCCTTTTCTCCATGTCTTTGCCAACATTTGTTGTTTGTTGATTTATTGATGATGGCCATTCTTAAGGGTCTAAGGTGATATCTCACTGTGGTTTTAATTTGCATCTCTCTAATGATTAGTGATGTTGAGCATTTTTTAATATGTCTATTGGTCATCTCTGTAAGTCCTCCTTGGTGAAGTGTCTCTTCAGGTCCTTTGTCCGTTTTTTAATGGGTTGTTTGTCTTTCTGTGATGAGTCGAATAAGTTAAGTTCTTTGTATATTTTGGAAAATAGCTTCTTATCAGATGTATCATTGGCAAATATATTCTCCTATTCAGTGAGTTCCCTTTTCATTTTGTTGATGGTTTGGTTTGCTGAATTAGCACTTCCTCTTGGGGGAGGAAGGTATGAAGACTCACCAAGCTTTCTTACAAAGTTTAAATGCTCCCTTGGTAGTCCCTTGTCTCCTTATTCAGAATGTCTTCATTCTTTTCATTATATTGTATAAAACCTAATATATTTTTATGGGAATTGGGGGCATGGGCTAAGATGAGGGGCTGGCTCTATGGGAAGGAGGGATCTGAAGGTCAGCTGGTTAGGACATGGCAGAAATGGAAGGATAAGAGCACTAACCATAAGCATTCCAGCCTTGGGCAGTCACCAGTATCTCTGTGCCTCGTAAAAGTGCAGCAAGTCAGGAATGCAGTCCCCTGAGTCAGCAGGGGTCCCAGTGCTGTGCGCCACCCAATGGCCTGACTTCCCTGGATATGTTTTAACTAGGAACACTTTGTGGCCCCAGAGGACTGAATTCTTACTCTATTGCTTTACAAAGTCTGTAGTTGTTTCCAAAATCATGTGGCCTTGTATTCTTGTATTTGTCACCCTCAACACAGACTCCAAAGTAAACGTTAAAAAGACAAAACAAAAACAGTGAAGCAGTTTAGCCCAATGGAAGAAAAAAGCACCCAACAAATCAAGTATTTTGTTGCAGACTGATACTTGATTTCTTTTTGTATCTGTTCTTTTTCTTTTTGGAGGGTCTGACATCTTACAGACTCTTTTTCCTTCCACCACATTTATCATTCAGCATTAATTCATAGCTTCTAATCTTCTGCTGTAATGAATGCATGTTTAACAAACCTCCCAGCTTACCCTGGTTTAGAGTTAACTCATTTCCCAAGCAGCCTTCCAACTTCTTGTCTATAGCTATTCTCTCTATTTCACAGGGAAAATTGGAGTTTTGAGAAATTGAAAGACTTGCTTCCAGTCACAGAGCCAATAGAAAGAGGATCTAAAACTCAGATCTTTTCCCTTCCAGTTTGGGGCTCTTGCTATCACCCTCTCATCCACCTGCAAATGCTTCCTCTGTGCCTCTTTCTTTCTTCAAGTCAACACACGCTTTCTTCAGAGTCCTTGGGTGCTCCGCCAGTCTTACCTCTGCAGCATTAGCTCAGTCATTAGGACTCTTCTGCCTTGTGTTTGTTTTGTCTTTTGGGTCTTTTCCAGATATCAAATAATCATTTTGGTTAATCACTTGCGTGTCAGAATCAGATCCTTGAGACTTGAACCTGAACTCTGCTGCTTGCTAGCTGCGTGCACTTGCCGTGGCCCACCTTGCTCATCTGCAAAGCAGACGTAGACACAGTACCGTCTTCGCAGGCTTGTCCTGAGGACATGACACACGTAAAGTGCTGAGTACTGTGCCACACACTCAATGTGTTAGCTATAATTTTAGATTATTATTTATTTTCTTTTATTTTTAAAAAATCCTTTTTATTCACATATTTTTACAATGACTGATAATATCAGTTGAGAGTCTGTCTGTCCATCTCTTCAATGTGACAACATCCTTATTTTTAAAATGACACAAAGAGCATCTCCAGCATTTTCCCCCTTCTGATGTGGCTACAGTTTACCCATCATTATACAGGGTTTTCTTTTTATAGCACAATTGGGGGGGCATGTAAATGTATAGTTTGGGAATTTTTAAATTGACAGATCTTGTTTGCTTCCTCCCAGTTATACTGAAAAGAAAAAAAATCTCTCCCTCCTGTTTAGAAACATTGGCCTCTTTGGTAGTCAGGATTTAGAAACAGCAAGGGGGATTTCAGTCGGTTTCATGGCCCCAAGGTCAGAGACAACCTTATCCATCTCCTGCTGCTCTCCATCCAGCATTTCCCTGCCTCCTGAGTTTATCACAGTCCTTTTAGGTCACTGCATCCCTGAAGGCTCCACGCCTTCTTTCTGTGCTCTGCGTCTTTTCTTCCAGACCCAGCATCTGGGGATCTGACACCTCCATGTCTGTCTCTTTTTTCAGTCTCACTGTAGTCTCCTCTCCCTCTCTCTGCCTCCTAGTCTAGCTTCCTCCTCATCTCTTCCCTCTATGCCTTTATTCATTGAACCCATAGTAAAGCAGTGCTAGTCATATGCAAGCACTTTCGGCACTAAGGATTCATAGGGGGATGAGACCAGCCCCTGGAGACTACTGTTTTCCCCTTAGTGATGTGAATGGATATAATTCTTGAAATCACCTGTACTTAATTTAGCTCTGGCTAGTTTTCTGCCACTTACCACCTGTATAATTATAGATTATTTACTATATCTTTCAGGGTCATTTTAGGCATTAGTTTAAAAAGGGATTACACTACTAGTCCCAACACTTTGCCACAGATGTGTTGTAAGAATTAAATGAGATAATATGCATGGTGCTCAACCAGGTGGTTGGCACATATGAAATGCCCAGAAAAATGTACCAATTGTCATGTGTTATTATTAAACTGTATTATATTAACATGGCAGAATCCAGTGGGGTGGACTACTTTATGAATTCAGACTTTTTCTTCTCTCTTTTTCCTTTCCTATGATATTTAAGCAAGAAAGCCCTATATATTTTTAAATCAGTTATCTACTAATTGCTTATACAATCTAAATTCACTTGATAATCCATCCATGCTTCTGTATAGACCCAGTAAAATGTCAGAATAATAAAGTGAAAGAGTTAGTCTACATTTTCAGGGTCAGCAGAACTTCAACTCAGATAGAATGGGGAACAAGTGTAAATTTTAAATCTGTGGTTTGTGTAGGAATTCAGAGCTGAGAGAAACCTGTGAGAGCTTTGATGTCAGCCTCACATTTTTATGTAAAATCAGTCAAGGATCAGGGAGGCCAAGCTGCCATGACCAAGGTCACAAAAGGAGGCCATAGCAGAGCAAGGTCTTTCAATGCCCACCTCTGTGTGAGCGCCACTTCACTATGCTGCCAGGACAATGGGTGAAAGATGAAAAAATAGTCACTGCAGGCCATTCTGTGCCTATACATATATGGAGGCCTCTGATGGAATGGTCTATGAGATTTTGTGATGGACAAGCAGATGTAAAGTCGTATAATAATGAGCACTCTTTCTACTCATAGCTCAGAATAATAATTGCCTGCATCTTGGCTGCCTATTCCGGGCCCATGGCTTTGTATTCATCCTCTCATTTCATCCTCAGGCCCACCATCCAGGGTAGATGGTATTCAGCCCTGAGGAAATTGAGGCTCAAAGAGGCTAAATATCCCTGTGGTCCTAAAAGACTCAGATTGCTACTGAGATCTATGTGTTCTCAAGGAACATGAGCTTTTCCCTTTGTCCTGCTGCTTGGTTTGTGCTCAGAACTGTCTTCTTAGGAAAGTGATAAAAAGAGAGGTACAAAGTGTGGAAGAAAAGGATCAGAAGGAAAGGATAAGGAATTTCTGGAGAACCAATACAAGGAGGCTTCCTGGAGGAAGGAAGTTTGTAAAGAGCGGAGAGAACTGCAGAGAGACTGTGGGCTGACCTGGGAATCTCGTCATCATCACATTGATCTTTGATCCTTGATCACTGCTGGTTGGAAACACAGGTTCTCAGGCCCCTGCCCAGACTTACTGAGTCAGAAACTCAGGAATAGTGCCCAGCAATCCGGGATTTAACAAGGCCTCTAGGTGACTCAGAGGCATGTGAAAGTTTGAGATCTACTCACCTAGACCAGTGCTTCCCAGGCTTTAATGTACTCGAAAATCGCCTGAAGATGGCGTTACCAGATTTAGCAAATAACAATGCAAGTGTATTTGTGGAACATACATATACTAAAAGAAACCTTTTTATTGTTTACATGAAATTAAAATTTCATTGGGCCTCCTGTATTTTATCTGGCGACTCTGCCTATGTTTTTAAACTATAGCCTCTGATTCAGTAGGTCTGAGGTGAAGCCTGAGATTCTGCATTTCTAACAAGCTCCCAGGTAATGCCAGAGCTGCCAAACCACACTGACAGTAAAGATCTAGAGCTATTTGTTAAATGCAGATTGCTGGAGCCTCCTCCAGCCTACTGAATCAGAATTTCCAAGGGAGGCATCAATTTCGAATACCGTAACCAAGGGACCATGTGTTCTGAGTCACAAATCTACAAACTATGGGGAGACATAAGTTTACATCTTACACATACATGTACCCCCATATACACAAAAGTAGAGATGACCCAAGAATGAGGTGGTCTGCTGAGAGGTGGGGCAGGGAAGGGATGCTTGCTGAGGTGGATGGAGAACTTACTGTGGGAGTGGGAGGCCCAGGAAATCCGAGGCTTGGAGCACCTGCAAGAAAGGAGCAAAACTCATTAAAGAGAATCATATTATCTCACTGTGGAAAATACTAGTGGGTACACTCAGTGAACCCCTCTTGTGTTGAGAACTCTATATATTATATCTTATTTCAGTTGATTCTCAAACAGAGCAGTAACAGGCTGTAAATTCTAAGCTCTCTCCCCTATTCAGCAGATGAAGAATTCAAGGCTCAGAAAGGCTGAGTACTTTGCCTAAGGACATCCAGCTAGCAAGTCCTAGGGGCAGATCTGCTCCCAAAGCCTCTCTCCCCTGCATGCCTCACTCTACTGGCACTTGTTCGTGTGGAAGGTTGGGAAGCCCATGGTGGTTCCAGGAGAGACCTCTACAGCTGCAGCCGCACAGCCAGCTGCGCCTCACCTGCACAGACTCTACCTGCTTCTCAGCTCACCTGCTGGTTTTCGTCTCTCCAGGAGAGTGCCCTGCATGGTGGAAGCTCCTGGGGAGGGTCTGACCACCGGCTTCATTAGGCCCATGAGTTTCCTCTTTTTTGCCACAGTGGGATTAGCCATGTATTTATTCTTGACGCACTTTTCCCCCTTTGATCTTCCAGAACAGCCACTTCAATTTAGGTTTCTACCTGGACATGATGAAATTCCAAGCATGTTCTCAACTCCATCCCAGGTTTCAAGGTGTGTTCGTTTAAAGAATTCCTCTCCATCTGAGGGAATGATATTGGTCTGAGCAGTGCTGGAGAGTTGAAGGTCCCAGACTCACTCCCAGTAAGACGCATTAGAATTTCAAACTCTTAATCCTATTGATTTCTCATCCTTTTGATCTTTTCAGCACTAGTCAGGAGAATGAAGTTTGTGTAATTTGGAGGGGAGGAGGCTGATTGGCTCTGGGTTTATAATGGCCTATTTGTGTCATTTAATTAATAAGAAAAGCAGCAGCCAGCGGCCGATCCACTTAAGGACATCGTTCTAGTTTCTGCTGTTCCAAAGCCCAAGCAATTATTTGGATTTCAGAAAAGTGACTGAGTCAGGTCATCAGCCTGGGGTGGATTTTGTTTTGCCTTTAAGCAAGCTCCAGTTGTTTTTTTGTAGAGTCCAAAGCGAAGAGAATAACCAAGAAACACATAGCTCTTTTCAGGGACAGGAAAGGGGAAGAAAAGTAATATTTCCTGAGTGTTTAGGTTATGCCAAGTACTTAACTCACTTAATCCTCTCAATAGCTTTAGGTTATAGATCTTATTATCCCCATTTTACAGATTAGAGAGTCTAGCCTCAGAGGTTAAGAACCATGCCCCAAGTTCAAACTGCCAGAAAATGACAAGCCTGGGATAAAAATTCAAATCTCTCTGATTTCAGAGTCATGTTTTTATACTCTGTAGGTTGGAGAATTTCTTAATACATCCTGAAAAGTAGAGAACTTGTTTGATTTGTTTTATTGTTTCTGTGGTTTTCAATGAATAAAATAAGAGGTTTTTTTTAAAGTACTGGTTTTTTACTCAACCAGATACCAATATTAACTAAAAGCTCTGCTAGTAAGTGGGAAATATAAATAAGTAGTGGAGTATAACATAAGGATCTGGAAATCAACCCAGGAGAAATCAGGGCAATAACCAATGAACTAAATAAATGGCATTGGAGCAACTGAGTTTTCATGTTAAAGTGAATACAAAATTAAATTTCTATCTCAGTTTTACTAAAGTTTATACAGTAAAAACAAACTCCAAATGGCTTAAGTACCTAAAGATTAAAACAAAATAAAAACGTTTTAAAGGATATTTTAAAAAAGATTTTATTTACTTATTTTTAGAGAGAGGGAAAGGGAGGGAGAAGAGAGTGGGAGAGAAACATCAGTGTGTGGTTGCTTCTCACATGCCCCCTACTGGGGACCTGGCCTGCAACGCAGGCATGTGCCCTGACTGGGAATCGAACAGGTGACGCTTTGGTTCCCAGGCCGGCACTCAAACCACTGAGCTACACCAGCCAAGGCAGGATCTTTAAAATAATTTTTAAAATATGTAGGAGAATATCTGTATAATCTTAGGTCGGGGAAGACACACAAAATAGAAATTATAATCGAATGATTGATAATGTGGCTACCAAAAAGTTTAACACTTTTGCAAAACAAAAAGCCTCACTTACAAAGTTAAAAGGTAAGAAGCAGCCTGACAGAAGATATTGGCAAGACATATAACTGTCAAGATTAGTATTGAGAATGTTTTAAAAGACCAAACAAACAAAACTCCTACAAATCAATATGCCAAGGTGGACACAGTCTAGTAAATAAATGGGCAAAGATTCTAGAACAAAAACTTCACAGAAAAATAAAGATGTTCAACTTCACAGGGAAATAACAACCAAAAGAGTAGAATTGGCAAAAATTAGTTAAAATCTAATTAACAAGTGAGTTAAAATATGGGCCAATGGGAACTTTCATATATTACTGGTACTAGCATAAATTTGTATAGCAATTATTGAATCCATTTGGTAATATCAGGTCAAAATTGGCAATCTGGCCCTGACTGGCATGGCTCATGTCCTGCAAAGCCTTGGTAGAGCCTTGTCCTGCAGAGGGGAGTTTCCCCAGCTCAATTCCCAGTCCAGACACATGCCCTGGTTGCAGGTTTGGTTCCCTGGTGGGGTGTGTGCAAGAGGCAGCCGATCAATAGTTCTCTCACTCATCAATGTTTCTCCCCCTACTTTCTCTCTCCCTTCCTCTCTCTCTCTGAAAAAAAAAAAAGGACAATGTGTATAACCACTCAGAAACCCAGTAGAAGACACCCGTACGTCCCAGAGAAACCCACAGGCAGTTGCAGGTGCAGCTCCTTGGGCATGTGCAGTCTCATAGGACTCTGTTCTCAGGTGGGCCCTGTGCTCGATTGAATTCTTTCACCATCTTGAAATTGTTAATAGTTTTATTTTTGAAATTGTGCTTTTCGGTGAATTCAGTAGGACAACAGAGAGTGTTAGGAGCAGAGGAAATGGATGTAATATGCATAAACCCCTGTTCCTTGCTACCTAATTCACATATAACATTCCAGATGCCCCATGAGCACAGAATTCTGGTGGACCCATGGTGCACAGAAGTTCAGCAGGACTCAGAGCGAGAACAAGGTAAGCATGGCACACCTGGGACTGAGTAAACGGGGAACTGACAGTCCTGAGAGGCCACGCTTCCCGTCTGAACCAGAACTTGCTTCAAATGCAGAAAGAAAGGAGCAACCAAGGTACATGAGCAACCAAGGCAGCCTACAATATCCTTTCTTACTTACATACTTCCCCATGTTAGCCAACCACTCAGGCTGAAATGATGACACAGAACGAAAGGGAAAGATGGAGCCACTCAGTTCCTTTTCCTTTCAGTCCTTCTTAGCTGTCAGTAAGCTGAAGGCAGAGTGTGGGCAGAAGGTGCATGAATAAAGAAGTGAAATAAAAACAGTTGACTTAGTTTTGTGAGGTGTTTCCACTTCCTGGTAAGATGAAATGCATATGCATACAGGAGCTACAAAATGCAAGTTGTATAACTTCAGTGATTTCCCATATGAGTTAAATATGTTTATATTTGCATTTAAAACTGGAATTGCACAATATAACAATGAAAGATAAAATTCATGATAATAATTTAAATTTTTAATTTTTCTTAGAATAACATTAGGATGGCAAATAAACCCGTGACAAGTTGAGAGAGAGAGAAGGAAAGAGAGACCATGGAGAAAGGAAAAAACTTTATATTTTAGTACCTTTAACTGCACTTTCCCCCCATGTTTTGAAGGGGGGGGGGCAGTTCTGCAGTTCATTATGTAGCCAGTGTAGTTTCAGATGGTCCATTTTTACACATTTGTGAAGATTTTTTAATGGAAATAATTCAATGTCTAGGAGTAGGGAAAGAGGTTATGGAATAGTTTATAAGATAGAATATACAATTCGTGAGCATCATCTATCTCTCCATAAATGTAAGTCACCTTAATGTCTCTTTATAAAGTTATATAATTTACCCATAGAGACCTTACAGTTTATTACACTGTTCCTAGGTACTTGATTTTTTAATGATTGTACCTACGTTAAAAGTCAATTTTTGTTTGTTGCTAGTTTATAAAATAAAATTAGTTTATATTAAAAAAAGAGTAAACATATTAATTAACCAAATCCACAGATACATGGGTAGAGACCAAAGGCAACATTAAGAAGAAGTTAAACCTGGAGAGCGTTACATGGGGTATGAGAGCATGCCTCTATGTACACCCACAGAAATCACTACTTATAAATGCATTTTGTATTAGAAAAATGGTAGAGTACAGAAATGTTGACCGGCCACATACCGTGTTCATGACAGTGATTTTATTTAGAGAGGGAGAGAGAGAATGGGACCATGATGAGGAAAATGAAGGACCTTTAAGTTATTTTAAGTATTTTATTTCTTAAAAAATACAAATATGTTTACTTTATTAAATTGAGTGCTGAATACATAGGTTTAGTATATTGTTCTCAGCGATCTCCATGTTGGTTTGATTTTTTAAAAAATCCTCCTAATTTAAACAAGATAGACCAGCCATATCTTCCAGTATCTTGACATTCCAAAAGCAATTACCAAAAAGGAAAAAGAAAATTTGGTGAGGATGCAAGACAGGGCCCTCTGTGCATCTGTTTCTTTAAATAAGATGCTAAAAGATGATTCTCCTTATTTATCATTAGGGAGTGATGGAAAAAACGCCTGCAGTGAACCCCTGGTGTGTGTGAGCAGAGGTTATACACAGACCAGTAGCTAATCATCCAGCGGACACAGGAAGACACATGCATCTGATTTCCAGAGTGATGCTGGGTTTGTTTGTTTGTCTTTGACTCTCTTGAATCAACTTTTATTTGTTTTTTAATGCCCATTACTCTCATGTCATGAATTTGCTAATAAGAAGTCAGATTTCTGGAATTTTCTGTGCCTTCTGGAGGAGGTTACATTCTTGGCCTTGTACCAGACCAGAGCACAACAGCAACTCACTGATGCGTGCAGCCCCTGAGTCCTGGCTCCCACACAGAGCTGTAATAGCTCTTGAAACTCTGAAGGCTTGAGTTCCAATTCATTCACCACAGGCACAGTGTAAGGTAGAAATTACTTTGGCTGCAGAGGCATGATGTAGCCCATTTGGGTATAAAACGATTGCAATAAAAGGAAAAGAAGGTTACTCTAGGAAAATGATGTCTGTTTTTATTATCATTTTTACAATAATTCTCTTTCTTTCTAGGTGCTGGCCATGGTACTGGGAACTTGGCTGCTATTTGAGGCCTGGGGTGACGGGGTACTGACAACAGTCCCTGCAGGGTGACACTTCAGATTCAGCTCAATATCCTTCTGTCTTCTGGCCCCCATTCCCCCACCTCTAACATACCACCTGGACAACTCCCCCGTGAGTACACCTGGCACAGGTAAGTAGCAGGGGGACTTCATGCCACTTTTAGTTGAAACAGCACTTAATTTACAACCTGTACCTCTATTTCTTTTCTTGCAAACCTCAAAAACTTGACAAGGATCAAACATGACTAATATCTAAAGGACAATTCAAAATGTAAGTATCTCTTATATTGAGAGTGGAAAGAAAAATAAAAGTCTACATAAAAGTTAGATGGACTTGAAATTATTTTAATAATTCACCAGCAACCCTCTTTTTATCCACATTGGTTACAAAGACAGAATTAATCTCCTTCGTATAATTTACAGTATTTGTTCTAATTTATGCAGGAAATAAGCCACAAAAGAAGGCTTCTCTCACTGACATATGTAGACAACGGACTGGAATTTTCTTCATACTTACTTTTCACCCAATGGAGGGGCCATGGCAATAGTGGGATTACAGTAAGTAAAGGTGTAAGCCCCATTTTGGGTCTCCAGGTGAAAAATGGATGTTGAAAAGAGCTTGCTGACTCAGGAGAAGTGCTTCCTGTCCTGCTTTGAAGCTGATGGTTATGTGGTTAGGAACCTGGAACTTTATCAGCTTATTTATACTGTATCTGCACGAAAATCAATACACAATTAACTATCAATTGCTTGGACTCCTGAAGAGAGGCACTGACGAAAGAACCCTCCCAGAGAACTTATGACCCTCTCCATAAATCATTAATATTTGTCTTTGGAATATGTGATGTGATTTTTATTTTGACCAATTTGCCTTCCTAATTTTGCATGATTTCCACTAATATGAAGCTTCACTGGTGGTCTCTGTGAACAGCAAGGGGAGGAAGGGAAGACCTCTGTTAGATGGGGGGGGGAGGGCAGTCAGTCATGGGGAAATCAGATTTTGCCCTGAATAACCTCCAGGGTTGATAGCCTGCAAAGTGGATGCTGCTTTGTGATGAGGGGGGAGTTGAAGTTACTTTGCTTGTTTACAGTATCTTTTGTTCCATTAACCCAGATCAGTGTCAGGTGGAGGTGGGAGATGGGGAGCGCTTGTGATCTGTTTGTTTCCATTTTGCAGATTGTATTCAGCAATAAGAGAGAGTTCTTACAGATCATGAGAGTACATGTGGCCATTCACTTGGAAGCTGGGTCCACAGTCATGGACCAACCTTAACTTCTGTTAAGAAAAGCGTGCGTACAGACCCTGATTACAGGACTTGCCCTAGAGACACAGACATACCCTGAATCCAGTTGCTGCCCCTGAGCCTACCTGGTACCAGGTGCTGTCTTGAGAGAAGCCCATTACTCCGGTTGGAAGAGCTCTGGCCTAGCAGCAGGGGTCTGTGTTCCTTGTCTCACCGAAGACCATTGCTTTTCACTGTATCTCCTGAAATGAGCATTTTTAAAACATTATTAAATGATGGTTATATTCATTTTTAGTACTGCTTAATGTCTCATCTAGTAGCTAGATATACCTTCATCGGTCTTACTACTAATCATATATAATGTTTGACATTTAATTTTTCCAAGTCTTCAGAATTACAGATAATAATTCAAAGAATATTTTATTATAGCTCTTTTTTTTTCTGTTGAATGATTTTTTTAAAAAATAATTCTCATTAGTGTTCCAGGTTAAAGTCTAGAAATATTTTAAGGTCTTCTACATTTTGTTGTTTTTTTTTTTTAAGAATATTTCAGTGTATAAAGTCAATAATGACTGCTATTGTCTTAAAATTTTGCTTCATCTAACTTTATATAATATATTGATTAAGAAGTGTTTTCCTCCTTTTTA
Source organism: Carollia perspicillata (assembly GCA_004027735.1). Classification (NCBI taxonomy): domain Eukaryota; kingdom Metazoa; phylum Chordata; class Mammalia; order Chiroptera; family Phyllostomidae; genus Carollia; species Carollia perspicillata. The sequence goes on from PVKM010033370.1 coordinate 12,237, forward strand.
ATTTTGATCTTCTCAAAGTTCCAGCCCTGGAATCCAGGGCCTACATGTCATGTTACTTGAACTAACTCTTCTCTGTTCCACCTGGACTAGAGCCCACATCAGAGGAAGGTGGTTGCTGGTTTTCCCTGATAATCCACCCTACTTAATCAAAAGGGCCCAGAATTCCCCCTTCCTAAGATAAAAGCAGGGCTCTTGCTGTGAAAACAGAATCAGTATGGTCTGATTTAAGGTTGCTGAAAACTATCTTCCTGCTGTCAAATCCTTATGCTCTAGAGGTACCCAGGGGCAGTAAGGCTGGAGGAGGTGAGGAAAGAGGAGCCACAGGAACCAAGGCCAACCTTGACCTTTCAAAAACAGATTTCCCAGTATAACACAGACGCACACCCCTGAGCCTCCCAAGTGTTTGAGCATTGCATCCAGACCCCTATAACCAGCCAGGGGTCTACTGTATTTTGCTGAGTATAACATGCCCCCATGTATACTGCACACCCACATTTTTGGCCCAAACTTTCAGGAAAAAAAATCTTTCATTTTAATTTTTTATTTTAATTATTTATTTATTTATATTTAAAACCAAAACTGATGATCATCTTCCAGGGCATTATTTTGCATATGGATACCATTATTGCTTTCTGGAGTTACACTTTCAACACATAAGCATAAATAAAAGGATTAAAAACATTTTTATAAATACGAAATGAGTACTACCCATGTATAATGCACATCCTTGCTTATTCTAAAAAACTTGGGTAAAACAATGCACATTATACATGGCGAAATATGGGTATTTAGACTGAAAAAGAAGCCACCAGGCCCAGAGATACTGTAATTACCCAAAGTAGTAATAACATAGATAACAGACATGAATATTAATGAATGCACCAAACATTGAAAAACTTAAAAAAGAAAACAATTCCATCTGATACATACGAATATGTATTTCCAATTAATAGTTTTCTTGAAAACATTGTTTTCCAATGATTAAGTCTTTTGGGTCAAAGAAGATACACTCGCCTATGTGTGTGTTTGTCCTGAAACTTCTTCCTGAAAGAAATCTCTCATTCCAGTTTGCTTTTTTTTTGGCAAATAAGAAGGTAAGCCATAAGAAAAGTTAATTCAACAATCTAAAGAGCACATAATTTTCACCGACCTCTTTCTGGTCACTCAAAAAGTAACCAGAACCTAATGTATAAAACTATTGTATGTCTACAAACGCAATTCTTAAACTGCAGCTGATCCAGATGTCTGCTTCCTCAACTTTCTCCATTCCCTGTACAGCCCTCTTCACTCCTGTGCTCCGTGGCCTCTGACTTTTCACCAGCATTCAGTGGCCCAATGCCCTCCCACGGTTGCCTTAGCGTCCCAGGGCAACAGTGCCATCTTGTGGGCACCTGGAATGCTGTGAGCTCATCCCAAAGCCAAGTTGCATTTTCCCAACTACAGGCACAAATGAGACTGTCTTCTCAGTGCTCTTGCACTTCTAGGCAGATGTGGCTTCCAGACGACTGAAGGTGTCAGGAAGGTTTGGGGTAGACAGTTTGTAATGCCTTTGGTCATGCTGAGATCTTGAATAAACTTGAGGAACTTATTGTGTAAGAGTTCCTAGAAAACTACATTTACAAGATGCATGTATCAGACTTAATAGAAAATTTTTCCAATAAGATATTAATGTGGCAACACTGTACCATAGGTGAACTGGTTGGTATGCTGTCTGACTTGATTTACTCTCATAAAAACACAACGCTCTACTAGACAGGTGGTCTCTAGACAGAATAGACTCTGTGATTTAACTTTTTAAATATGAGAACTATTTCTACCACAGAAACACCAACATTCTTTTGCACTTTTGGAATTAGATGTTTCCAGTTGATATATGTATTAGAGTTTGGTATAGAACACACAGTGTTTTAGTAATGCTGAAAAAAAACGTGAAGGTATTTTGGGGAGCAGAATCAGCACAGAAATTATGTAGTTGAGCAAATATGTTAGTAATAAAAATAATTGTCTTGTGATAAAACTATTTGCTCTAAAAAAGCATATAAAATTTTGGCTTATGAACATTCTTCTTGTATGGCTCGACTAAAGACTAGCATGCCTCTCATCCATTGGGAAAGAGAAACCTGTGTGCATCTAAATTACCCCTAAGAAAGCTGTTCGTTCGACTGCGAAGTAGTCTTAGAGTGCTGTCACTATCAGAAAATAATCTCTGACTCTGTCTGCTTGGTGTGGATTGCCCACCAGTAAAATTCTATTTTGAAATGCAAATAAGCTCTTCTCACTACAAGCTTGTAAAAAAAATGGCAAAACATCTCAAGAAAAAATACAATTGTTGTATAATTAAGTGTCTAAACAGAAATGCTGTGCTGATATTTTAACTTTGCTTCATTACAATGATGTAGGTTTAGTAACGAGGCAGGATAGGACAAGATGGCAAGTTAAGGAAGAAAGTAGCTAATAGCACCAAATGGGGATGCACCTGAACCCAGAACCTGGCAGAAAACAGAAGGGACTTCCAAGGAATCATTATGGCACCTAAGAAAACAAAACACTACTTAGGGAGCCCTCTTTGCTCCCTGGTTAAATTGGATTAACCAGAACCCAACAAACTGCATTTGCAAATTAGAAGAAATATGTGAAAATGAGTCTTTATAAAGAGGTTATATCCTGGGATCAATATTAATTCAGTCTAATTCTTTCAACCTTCATTTTCCCTACAGAACCTTACTTTTAAAAAAAGTGTTTGTTATGACCACCCTGTGGCACTGTCAGGTCCTGAATCACCAAAGAAAGATAAAATTATATTCCACAGTGACACTTCTAGACAATATAGAATGATGTTTGACAAATGCAGAACTGACAAAGGTTAGCTGATACACCTCAATTAATCAGAAACTTTAAATAGACTCCAAATCCTGATAACATTCCATTGTGATGATGAAGGAGAAGACGGAGGGGAAGAAGAAAGAAGAGGAGGAGAATTATTCTTGCTCCCTCTCAGCCTGCCCCTACGTCATTGAGAAATAACCATGTGTTCAGTGTACCTGCATTTTGCCAGGACAACTGAGCACCAAAGTTATGTGGCGATGCTGCCAGCCTGAACTTCTGATTGCCTTCTTTAACTTTCCAGTATGGAATATATTGTATTGACATAGAAGTTGTCCCTTCATAAGACACACTGAAATAATTTTCAAATACATGCTATAACAAGTATATTATTATTGAGAGCTGGAGTGTAAATATGAGCTACTAATCATGTTGTAGCTACCATTTACTGATCACCTACTAAGTTGTGGGTGTCCTATGTGCATTATCTCTAATTTTTAAGGCTCCTTGTTTGGGTTATCTCCATTGTTCAGGAGGGAAAGTTTCAGGAGGCTGAAGTAAGGTCAGGAGGCCCAAGTAAAGTCATATGGCCAAAAGTGCACAGAGAGAATTCTGTGCAGGAATTGCCTTGCTGGGTTTTAATAGAAGAATTGTGAGGGTGTTTGTGTAAGAAAGTCTATGTTCCCTCTGTTTGAACTCAGTGATAAACAGCAGGAAGGGTGGATGGGGCTGTGTCAGACACTAACTGAAACCACGTTATTGCCTCTCTTTTCCGCATTTTTATTTTTTCCTTCTGTTCTAGATTCTTCCTTTCTTCCTCCAAATCGATAAGGGTCACCCTTCTGTTTAAAAGAAACTAAAAAAACCCTCATTTTTGCTCTCTCTGCTACCCACCAGTCTAAATCTCTATTGTTTATTTCCAGCTACACTTCCCAGATGAGTGTCCTAGTTT
>PVKM010033371.1:0-16021 GCA_004027735.1 Carollia perspicillata
AGCATAATTGATAAATGTTATTGTTGACAAAGATTTCTAAAATAGAACTTCTCTGGAATTAGAAATGGCAGTTATAAATATTCCAGTGGCAAATATTATTCATCAGTTTCACATAGAAACATCTTAAAAGTGTTACAAGCTGAGATCATGAATAAAAAATAAAGTATGTTCATTTGGATAAAACCTAACTTCAAGATATATCTGAGATCTGTTTGAGGGTTTTTGTTTGTTTTTTGTAAAGGGCATGTGGACTCAACTTAAGGCTAGAATTGAATCTGTATGTTATATACTGAGAAATCACTAGAAATAAAGTATACTGTTAAGAATTTCAAAAGGCCTCCTCTAATTAAAATATCATGTTCTACAAACTTTTCTCATGACTGTAATATTCAACTTAGGCATTTAAAGAAATAAAACAAGGTTCATGTTAAAAACACAGAGTACACTTTCACAACACCAATTTCCCACCATGGCTAGTGGAGGGCAGAGAGGGACTAGAACTGGGTTTGAGGCCAGGACACACACTGATTTTTGCACTTAAATTCCCCTGACTCCCTGGAAACATGTCACTTACACCTAATTACATGGTAAGCTTCATTCTCAAACTCAGGACCAATATCCACAGAACTGGTGAAAGGTAAATCAACCTGCCCAAATTTCTGTATTTATCCATAATACTCAAAAAACTCTGAAGGAGCACATTTACTCAGAGACCCAGGATAATCCCACTGCTCTTCCCTGCTCCAGCAGCTCCCCACACCAGAGATGGATGCTGGAACGGATTTTAGGGTTCATTAATTCAACCCCCTTATTTCACACAGGAGGAAACTGAGGTCCTGGCAGGGAATTGACTTGTTGAGAGCAGGGAATTGACTTGTTGAGAGCCACACAGCTGGTCTGTGGCCAAATCAGCAGCAAGCTCTACGGTTCCCCAGCTACCCTCCTGAATCAGGCATCTCCTGAAAATCAGTTTTTTGTTTTGTTTGTTTTTGTGGTTTTTTTTAACTTTTGTTTTGTTTTTATTTTTCATTTGGCATTCATTGTTATACTGGTTTCAAGTGTACCATATAGTGGTTAAATATTTATGTAATTAACAAAGTGACAACCCCCCATAAGTCTAGCACCCTCCTGGCAACACACATAGTTATTACAATGTTATTGACTATATTCCCTATGCTGTACTTTACATCCCTGTAACTATTTTGTAAATGACAATTTGTACTTCTCCGTCCATTCACCTTGTTCACTTAGCCCCTAAAGCCCCCTCCCATTTGGCAACCATCAGTTTGTTCTCTGTATCTACGAGTCTGTTTCTGTTTTGTTTATTTTTGTTTTTTAGATTCCACATATAAGTGAAATCACATGTTATTTGTCTTTCTCTGTCTAACTTATTTCACTTAGCATAATACCCTCTAGATCCATCCATGTTGTCGCAAATGGCAAGATTTCATCTTTTTTACGGCAGAGTAATATTTCATTGTATATATGCACCTCTTCTTGTCTATCCATTCTACTGACAATGGACACAGGCTGCTTCCATATCTGGGCTATTGCAACTAACGTTGTAATGAACATAAAAAGGGTGCATATGTCTTTTCAAATTAGAGTTTTAAATTTCTTCAGATAAACATCCAGAAGTGGAATTGCTAAGTCACATGGTAGTTCTGTTTTTAGTTTTTGTGGAACCTATATGCCATTTTCCATAGTGGCTGTACCAATCAGCATTCCCACCAACAGTGCACAAGGGTTCCCTTTTCTCTACATCCTTGCAAATATTTGCAGATTTATTGATGATAGCCATTCTGATAGTTGTGAGGTGATATCTCATTCTATGGTTTTAATACACACTTTCTTGATGATTAGGGGTGTTGAGCATCTTTTCACATGCCTATTGGCCATCTCTGTGTCCTCTTTAGAGAAATGTCTATTCAGGTCTCCTGTCTATTTTTTAATTGGATTGTTTGGGGGTTGGTATTAAGTGTTATGAGATCCTTATATATTTGGGATGTTAATCCCTAATCAGACATATTATTGATGAATATCTTATCCCACTCATCAGGTTGTCTTTTTATTTTGTTGATGGCTTCCTTCACTGTGCAAAAACTCTTTAGTTTGATGTAGTCCCACCTGTTTTTTTGTTTCTCTTGACTGAGGAGACATATCCAAAAAAAATTACTAAGAATGATGTCAAAGAGTTAGCTTTTTATGTTTTCTTCTAGGAGTTTTGTACTTTCAGTTCTTACATTTAACTCTTTAATTCATTTTTTAGTTTATTCTTGTATGTGGTATAAAACAGTGGTCTAGTTTCTTTTTTTTTTTTTTTTGCATGTATACCTCCAGTCTTCCCAACACCATTTATTGAAGACTGTCTTTAACCCATTGTATATTCTTTCCCCCTTTGTCATAGATTAATTGACCATATAGGTGTCGGTTTACTTCTGAGTTCTCTATTATTTTCCTTTGATCTTTGTGTCTATTTTTATGCCCATACCATACTGTTTTGATTACTATAGCCTTGTACAGAGTTTAACAAAAGGTATCATGATATTTCCACTCTGTTCTTCTTTCTCTGTATTGCTTTTGCTATTTGGGGTCTTTTGTGGTTCCATATAAATTTTAGTGTTACTTTCTCTAGTTCTCTGAAAAATGACATTGGCATTTTTATAGGAATTGCATTGAATCTGTAGTTTGCTTTGAGTAGTAGACAATTTAATTATGTTAATTCTTCCTACCCATGAGCATAATATATGCTTCCATTTATTTGTATCTTTAATTTCTTTCTTCAATGTCTCATAACTTTCTGAGTACAGGTCTTTTACCTCCTTAGTTAAATTTATGCCAAGGTATTTTTAATGCAATTATGAATGGGATTGTTTTCTTAGTTTCCCTTTCTGATAGTTCATTATTGGTGTATAAAAATACAATAAATTTCTGGATATTTATTTTCTATCCCCCTACTTTACTGAATTTATTCATCAGTTCCACTAGTTTTTTAGTGGAATCTTTAGAGTCCTCTCTATATAGTATCATGTCATCTGCAAATAATGACAGTTCTACTTCTTCCTTTCCAAAATGGATGCCTTTTATATCTTTTTATTGTCTCATTACTGTGGCTAGGAAAAAGACTAGTTTTTCAATATTAAGTGTGATATTAGATGTGGGTTTGTCATATATCTCCTTTATTATGTTAAGGTATGTTCCCTCTATTCCCACTTTGTTGAGTTGTTTTATCATAAATGTATGTTAGATTTTGTCAAATGCTTTTTCTGCACCTATTGATATGATTGTATGATCTTTTATCTTACATTTTATGTGGTATATCACATTAATTAACTTGTGAATATTGTACTAACCTTCCATCCCAAGAATAAAATTCACTTGATCATGGTGTGTAATCTTTTTGATGTGTTGCTGAATTCAGTTTGCTAATATTTCATTGAGGATTTTTGCATCTATGGTCATCGGAGAAATCAACCTACATGTCTCTTTTTTGTAATGCATCTGCCTGGTTTTGGAATCAGGGTAGTGTTGGCTTTGTAAAATAAGCTTGAGAGCCTTACCTCCTCTTCAGTTTTTTGGAACATTTTGAGAACAATAAGTGTTCATTATTCTTTGAACGTTTGATAAAATTCACCTGTGAAGCTATTTGGTCCAGGACTGTTTTCTAATCCTTGCCCAAGGATATGTTTATTGATGAGAGAGAGAAAAAAATATTGATGTGAAAGTGAAACATCAATTGGTTGCCTCCCATACACTCCCCAATCAGGGACTGAACCCATAACCTAGGTATGTGCCCTGACCAGAAATCAAACCAACAACCTTTTGGTGTATGGGATGACACTCCAACCATCTGAGCCACCCAGCTAGGCTGGTCCAGTACTTTTGTTTGTTGGGAGATTTGTTCATCTCATTAGTAGTTTTTGGTAAGTCTGTTCAGGTTTCCTATTTCTTCTTGATTCACTTTTAGAAGATTGTAGGTTTCTGGCAATTTATCCATTTCTTATCCAGGTTATCCAATTTGTTGACATGTAATTGTACATAGTATTTTCTTATAATCCTTTGTATTTCTGTAGTATCAGATGTCACTTCTTTCATTTCTGATTTTATTTATTTGGATCCTCTCTTTTTCTTGATGCATTGAGTGAAAAAAATTATCAATTTTGTTTAGCTTTTCAACAAACTAGTTCTTGGTTCCATTGATTTTTTTTTTTTTTTACTGTTTCTTTTAGACTCTATGTCACTGATTTCCACTCTGATCTTTATGATTTCCTTTCTTCTACTTACTTTAGGCTTTGTTTGTTCTTTATCTAGTTCCTTTAGGTATTAAGTATAGATTGTTTATTGGAGATTTTCTTGTTTCTTGAGGTAGGCCTGTATGGCTATGAATTTCCCTCTTAGAACTGCCTTGGGTTTTGAGCCATTGTGTTTTCATTTTCATATGTTTCAAGGTATCTTTTGATTTCTTCCTTAATCTTGTTGTTAATCCAGGTATTGTTTAACAGCATGTTATTTAGCCTACATGTACTTGTGCATTTTTTCAGTTTTCTTCTTGTAATTGATTTCTAGTTTCATCCATTGTGATTGAAAAAGATCCTTGATATGATTTCAATCTTCTTAAATGTTTTGAGACTTGTTTTGTGGCCTAACATGTTATCTATTCTGGAAAATGTTCCATGTGCATTTGAAAGAATGTATATTCGGGTACTTTGAGGTAAATAGTTCTAAAAATATCAATTAAATTCATCTTCTCTAATATGTCACATAAGGATGCTGTTTCCTTGTTGATTTTTGTCTGCATGATCTATCCACAGATATCAGTGGAATGTTAAAGTCCCATATTATGTCTACATTAGTGTCCATCTCTCCCTTTATGTCCATCAATATTTGTTTTATATATTTAGGTGCTCCTATGCTAGCTGCATAAATATTTACAAGAGTTATATCCTCTTGTTGGAATGATCCCTTATGATTATAAAATGTCCTTCTTTGTCTCTTGTTATAGCCTTTGTTTTAAAGTCTATTTTGTCTGATACAAGTGTTGCTACCCCAGCTTTATTTTTGTTTCCATTTTCATTAAATATATTTTTCATCCCCTTACTCAAAGACTGAGGTCTTTGAGTGTTCTCTCTTGTAGACAGTATATGTATGGGTTTTGTTTTCTTATCCATTCAGCCACCCTGTGTCTTTTGATTGGAGCATTTAATCCACTTATATTTAATGTCATTATTGATAAATATGTAGTTACTGCCTTTTAGTATTCACGTTTATTTTTTCTTCTCCTTCTACTTCTTAAAATAGCCCCTTTAACATTTCTTGTAATAATGCTTTGGTGGTGATGACCTCATTTTAACTTTTTCTTGTCTTGCAAGGTTTTTTCTTTCTTTTGAGTCTAAATGATAGCCTTCTGGGTACAGTATTGTTTTGTTGTAGGTCCTTGCTTTTAATCACTTTGAATATTTCATGCCAAACCCTTCTGACCTTCAAAGTTTCTATTGAGAAATTAGCTGACAGTCTTATGAGAACTCCCTTGTTGGTATCTAACTGCTTTTCTCCTGCTGCTTTTAAGAATCTCTCTATGTCTTTGACCTTTTGCATTGTAATTATGATGTGTCTTGGTGGGGACCTCTTTGGGTTCACCTTGTTTGGGGCTCTCTGTGCTTCCTGGACTTATATGACTATTTCCTTCACCAGGTTAGGCAAGTTTTCTGTCATTATTTCTTCAAATAGGTTTTCAACCACTTGCTCTCTCTCTCTTCTCTCTCTGGCACCCCTATGATGTGAATGTTGGTACATTTGATATTGTCCCAGAGGTTCCTTGAACTATCCTCATTTTTTAATTCCTGTTTCTTTCTGCTGTTCTAATTGGGTGTTCATGCCACCCTGTCTTCCAAATAACTGATCCAAACCTCTGCTTTACCTACTGTTGATTCCCTCTAATTTATTCATTTCAGTTGCTGTATTCTTCATTACTAACTGGTTCATTTTTATTATTTCTATCTCCAATTTTATGTTTCCTATCTCCTTGTTGAAGTTTTCACTGAATTCATCTACTCTTATCATTAAGTTCATTGGGCAACCTTATAATTACTGTTTTGAACTCTGCATCTGTAGATTGCTTGTCTCCACTTCCTTTGGTTCTTTTATTGGAGTTCTGTCCTGTTCTTTCATTTGGGACATGTATTTCTGTCTCCTCATTTTGGCTAGTTCCCTGCATTTGTTTCTATGTATTAGGTAGATCTGCTAGGTCTCCCAGTCTTGGCAGAGTGGGGCCCAGTGGCTCAGTCTCCCTGCTCCCCTGACCCAGGTGCTCCCTTGTATGGGTTTTATGTGCCCTCCTATTGTAGTTGACCATTGATTACTGTTGGCACATCAGTAGGAGGGACTGAGCCTAAGAATGACTGACTATGATGACTGGCCATGACACAGAGAATCAGCTGTTGTGTTCCCATGGAGTGAGATTACCTTTAGTGGGGCTCTGGTGCTGCCAAGTCTGCTCTTTGGTGTGTCATTTGAAGAGCTGGTTTGGTGGTGTTCTGGTGTGGTCTAAAGCTGCCTACTAGGTATGTGGGTTCTAGGGAATCTTGGGCTGGGGGTGGGGAGGTCTACTGCTAGCCAAGTTCAGTCACTGCTTGTGCCTGGCCCAGAGCTACCTCATAGGAGTTACAAAGTGATTGGCAGTTGATTGTAACCTGTGTTTGGCTTGAGGTGCCTAGGAAAGGCTAAGCTGTGAACCAAAGCTGGCTGCCACTAGTGCCAGGCTCGGGCCACTTAGCAAGAGGTACAGGGCACCCCAGGGCTATATGCTGCTTGTTTGGGGGCTTTGAGAGATTTTATGAAAAGTCCACAGGCCACAAGTGTGGAAAAGCTGCTGAAAGAGATTCAGGCTATGTGCTCAAGTTGTGAGGTGCAGGGTCTCAAGGAATCACCAGGACAGGGGAACAGTGTTAGCAAGGTTGGTAGAGACTCAAACTTGGCACCCACCTGCACATGCTGGCAGGGTGGCAAGAGAGCTCAAAAAGAACAATGCCAGCCCTCTGTCCCAGGCATGAGCTACTCCAACCCCTGCCTCTCTAATCCACATACTGAAACTAGTTATTTCAGCTCCTCCCTGTAGATTCCTGGAACTTTTTGATCTGCTGCCCCAGAACTGGAGCTCAGAGCAAGCGAGTCTATGAGCAATTAAGTCCATGCACTGGCCCTTTAAGAGGAACACCTGAGATTCCAGCTCTTTGTCTCACTGAGCCACAGTCCCCACTGGCTTTCAAAACCAGAAGTTATGGGAATTCCTCTTCCTGACAGAGGTTCACTGGGCTGGGAGCTCAGTATGGGGCTGAGACCCCTTGCTTCTCACTGGAGACCTCCACAGCCAGATATCCCTCCGGTTTCTCAACCACCGCACCATAGAGATGGGACCTTCATCATTCCACCCCTCCTCTAGTCTCAACATGGCTTCTTTATATCCTTAGTTACAGGACTTTTGTTCAGGTGGTCTTTGGGTGGTTCTCAATGATGACTGTTCTGTAATTTACTTGTAATTCTGATGTGGTCAAGGGAAGAGGTGAGCACAGCATTTACCTACTCTGCCATCTTGACCAGAAGTCTTGAATCTGAACTGAATTTCACTCCTTTTAAAGGCTGAATAATATTCCATCTTACATACAGACCACATTTTGTTTAATCATTCATATGTCAATGGATATTTGGATTGTTTTTCTAATTTTTATTTATTGATTTGAGAGAGAGAAGAAGAGGGGGAGAGAGAAAGAGAAACATTGATTTGTTATTCCACTTGTTTATACATCCCTACGGTGATTCTTCCTGCAGCCTTGGTGTATCAGAATGATGCCCTAACCAAATGAGCTACCTGGCCAGGGCAGACTATGTTTTATTTTTAAGAGCTCACACCTCTTTACTGAGATACATTCTCAAATATTTATAAATTAACTTATATCTGAGATTTGCTTCAAAATACTACAGTTTGGGAGGCAAGGGTGGTGGGGAGAGGGGTAACAGATGAACTAGACATCACTTGTCCCTTACCAGATCGACGAATACCAGAAAGTCTGATAGTACTATATATATTGACTAGGATGTCTGGAAGCATGCTCTTTCATACAGTGTTGGTGGGAGTGTAAATTAATTTCTTTGAAGGACTCAATCAAAGTTTAAAATGCACATTTCCTTTAACCAAGATATAACTTCTGGGAATTTATCCTCATACCTACACTCATGCATACACGCAAAGAAGAGTGTATAAGCATTCTGTTTGCAACAGTGTTCAGAAGAGCCCAGGATAATAGCCCAAGGCTGAAAACAATTTATTTTGTATGAGTTTATTTACTTATTTTTAGAGAAGGGAAGGGAGGGAGAAAGAAAGGAAGAGAGGCATCAGCGTGTGGTTGCCTCTCGCATGCCCCTTACTGGGGAACTTGACCCACAACCCAGACATGTGCCCTAGACTGGGAATCGAACTGACAACCTTTGTTTCACAGGCCAGCACTCAATCCACTGAGCCACACCAGCCAGAGTGCTGAGACTGAACACAATTTAAATGTCCATCAATAAAGAACTAAATTTATAAATTACAGTAAAATACAAAATATGAAAATATTGTGTAATACTATTTAACTTAAAAAAATAAAGCTGCTCTATATGTACTAATAAGACAGTGTCCAATAAATATGTTAAGGGGGATATGCAAAGTACAGACAGTATGACACCATTCAACCAGTCATTCACTACTTCCATGTCTGGCACTGCTGCAGACTGAATAACCTAAAAGCTTCCCACAACAAAACATCTACAAATGCTGAGTAAATTATAACTAACATCTTTTAAATGTCTAACAAAGTTCAAAAGAAAGTAAGGGAGATCTCTCACTGAGGAGTACAGTAGAAGAAATAGGTACTTTTACTTTCTAATTTACCCATTTATTTTTATGTTATGATCAATATGCACTACTTTTGAAATTTAAAAATTATCCCTGAAGTAGCCTGAAAAAAGATGCCATGGATTTAAAAATCAATGCCTGAAGCATTGTAATCTTAGGGCACATTTTCAGTGTAACAGCCACTATTTTATCCAATTAAATCCCACATTTACTAAGCACCTACTAAGTGCAAAAGACTGTGCCAAACTCTGATTTCCAGGTGCTAGCTAGATGAGGTTCCTACTTTTTAAGAAGCTTAGAATCTGTAAAGGAGAACCAGCAAGGAGGCATAAATATGTATCACACAGGATAGAACATGAAAATGGTCATCCTCTGCATTGAATTTGAGAACTAAATGTTTAAAATTCTAGTTAAAATGTTTAAAATTTCTAGTTACCATCAGAACACTAAACCAGTCAGACATTATTTTACATTTTCCATTACTTTTTTTTAGCTGATCCATCTATAAACATTTGTGACAATGACTGCACTTACTCATTAGTAGCAAAACTATGATGTTATACATAGTTATTAATATATAGTTTCCATAGCCTTTGTGATCTCATCCGACAAATGAATTCTCAGTTGTTTTCTTCCTTTGCTTCGTATACCTGTTAATACCACCACATTTATTATATCAATACTACTTAACCTTCCCTCGTATTAGTATAATTACATATTTGAAAATTAAATAGTAATACAGTTGGTGAGGGCTCTAAGATTCTTCCCCATCTCCAATCCTACCCACGATATTCAAGACTACTTGGGAAAAGGATTAAAACATAGGAGGATTTCTTCTCTTTTACTAAGAACACAGATGCAAAGAAAAGTGAAATCCTTCCTTAAAATTTACTGAACAACAGGATTTACAAAATTCTAGGGCAGTTTGAATAACAACCCCCAAATCAACACATCTCCAATCTTTAGCAACCTAAAAGGATTTTAAGAGACATCAAAAGTTGAAAAAAGTTAAATATATTCTGTCCATGCCAGAGTAATCCAGCTTTGCGTACCAGGAACACCGACATAATTTGTTTGTGGTTTCCAGTTCTAAAAAGGTTCATGAGGCAGCCTTTTAACTTGCAGTGCAAGCTAACCTCACCTGTGTCTCTCAGAGCAGTAGATTAGGTGTGTAGCCCAGAAGAATTATTCTGCCCAACCCACTGAGTTGTAAAAATTTCACAATAATTATATAGCCATAACAACATTTATTATCGACTAGTGTCCTTTATAAATTTGAACATGGAAACTGCTGGCACATATAGGCAATAGTTCTGCATTTCAGAGAGACCGTAATATATCTTCAAATACCATATATCAACTCCTAAAGGTTTGGTAGACTGGTTAAATTAACTATCTATGAGATGTCAGTAAAGATAAATGCTGTAAGATTAGTATGTGTACTATCTAGAGCCTGGATGCCCTAAACCTGTATGAGTACCTTCAAAGAAACGCAGTAACATAATTCAGCTCCTGCACTGTAGCATTATAATTAGACATCAGATTTGTTTCTCATCTAGATCAACATGGTAACTACCACTGTGTTCCAAAATTCAGGAAAGAATCAATATTATTTCCTAGTTCTTTGAGGATCTCCTAAACGCTAACCTAGTCTAAGAAGTAAAAATGACTAAATAACAGTAAAGAATTGTTTTGACTCCTTCCTCTACATTTTGAAATGCCTATAATATTTTTTAAAACATAAATTTAAAAAGAATGTAAAAGGCCCAAACAAGAATGGCATATTTAAAAAAACACTCACACAGCATTAAATGGATGTACAAATCAGAATGTTATTTGTAGAGGCAGCAGAGAGAAGTGTTCAGTGGTCAGGCTCTGGCACCAGCATGCCTAAATCACTACCTGTGTAATCCTGAGCACCTTTTTAAAAACTGTGCCCCACCTTCTTCTTCTGTACAATGGGGATAACAAGAGCAATAATCTCAGACTTGTAGAAGATTAAATGAGTTAAATCACAGAAAGCAGTTCATATCTGACCACTGTTTACCAATAGATGGGGAAAAACCCAAAGTTTTAACAACACTGTTAATAAGGCTGTTGGAAAACAGGTAGTCTCATTCTCTGCTTAGTACTAAGCCTTATGGAGGTCAATTTGGAAATCCCACTTTTGAGAATTTATCCTATTGATATTCTTGCATAGGCGTTAAAAGACACTATACCAGGCTTTTTATCTCATACTGGACCCAAATGTCCATCGAAAGTAATGATCAAATAAAATATGACAAATGCATGACATCAAACACCATGCTGCAGTTTTGGTTTTTTAAATAGAGTACACCAATTTACTGACATGGGAAGACCTATTAAATAAGTGAAAAATGCAAGATGTGTAGAACAGTGCATTGGTATGTTATGCTTTGCATAAAATAGCCTGAAAAATCAAAATACATATTCATCCTTGGTGTTTGCACTAAGAGAAACAGAGCAGATGGGAAACAATATAGGAGGGACATTCAAACCATGTGTTTTTATCTTTTATTTTTTTACTTTTTAGCTATATTCTTTTTTCTATTCAAATACCAATTTTTCAAAATATTTTTTATCCTCACCTGAGGACATTTTTTCATTGCTTTTACAGAAAGAGAAAGGGGGGAAAAAGAGAGAGAGAAACATCAATGTGAGAAACATCAACCAGCTGCCTCCCTTAGGCACCCCAACCCAAGATTAGAGCCCCACAACCCAGGTTTGTGCCCTTGCTGGGTACTGAACCTAAAACCTTCAGGTATACAGAACAACGCTCCAATGAACTGAGCCACAGGGCTCAAAGGTATTTTTTTAAATGTCAGTATTACACTTTATGCTCTTGAATGTTAGCTGCAACTGTTACTGTTGTTAATAGTAACATTAGTAGAAGTGGTAACAATCTCTAAACATCTTTCTGAAGCTTTTTTCTTATTCCCTCTGCAGAGAAGCCTCCTCTAACTCCTGAACTATTTAAGGAGTACATCAATATCTCATTCATCTTTAAGATCCCAGGAATCTTGCTTTTACCTAGTTACAAACATTCTAGAGTAACAGTAACCTACAAGTACTCCAAAAAGAAAACAGTGTCCATTTCTAAAGGGATTATACTCTACAAGACCTAAAATTCAAAAAACTTGAATAACTGGATTTGCTCAAGTTTTTTCAACTACCGCCCAGCTTAAATCTCTCAGTCATTAAGTTTTTTCTTTTCCCAGGGCTTCCCTAGACATGTACTAACTCTTTAACTCACTGCAACCTCTGAAATGCCTCTTGTCCTAAGTCCCAACACCATGGTACCTTGCTCTTATTGAAAACGCATTTGTTTAGTGTCTCCTTTTAGAAAGATGGCATGTATTAGACAGTGAATAAGGTGCCCTTTTAAGTGGAGAAGAGCTAACATTTGACTCCTAATTCTCTCAGTGTTCTGTTTGTTCTTCTGGTATGGAGGGTATTTCTATAACTGACTGCTCAGTAGCCCGATTCTAGATGTCATTCCAGCACACCAAATACTCCACTGACAGCTCAACAGTCACTTTTCATGCAGGCCCCTCCCACTCCCTCCTCCCTCAACCCCCAGAAGCTCCAGAGCTCCTTCGCTCATAAAGAGACACACGACAGTTCAGAAGTCCTTTCCCCGAGCTGTCCGCCCCTGCAGCTGCAAGGCCACTTCCTCGCCTCTCATCATCCTGCGACCACATTCGGTCCACGAACCCCTCCCAGCCAACCCAAACCACATCATTATTTCTTCCCAGAACCAAGCAGCTTTACACAGCCTTTCCCAACAAGTACACAATTGACAGCTCGATGCCAGATTCCCCAAGTATCCTTTCCTCCTCCCTACCCCAAGCACTGGCTCTTTTCTCACTCTCATTCACTCGCCCTGGCTTCCCCCGAAAATTCGCAGCCCGGTTCCTAAAACACGCTCTCCGCTCTCCCCTCCTCCCTACCCCTTTCCACCGCTGACAGCTCAGACACCTCCATCCCCATGTGGCTGCACCCTCCCCCACTCCTTCCCCTTGACAGCTCGGGTCCCCATTCCCGGCCTCCCCAAACCCCAGCCTGGACCTCCCGCTGCGCCCCCCGCCCCGGAGGAGGGCTCCACTCACCCACTCTCCCGCATCACGTTGCTGTCCCCGCAGTCGCAGGCGCCCCCGGCCTGGCTGCGGAACATATTGAAGTCGTGCCCGGTGTGATCGCCCTGGTGGAAGCACTCCGCGCACAGCGACATGCAAGGGGAGATGCCGCACGTCCGGCAGCGATAGGCCACGAAGTTGGCTGTCCAGACCAGGCCGCAGAGCGCCGCAGGGTCGTAGGCCCGCACAGCCGCGCAGAACTCCTCGTAGCCGCCGCCTCCCGCCAGAAGGCACTTGCACCACTCCAGGGCCTCCTCCTCGGCCGCCCCCGGACCGCCTCCGCCGCCGGCCGCCGCCGCCTCCTCGCTGTCCGCAGCTGCGGCCAGCGGCCGCTCGGCGCTCAGCACCCTCTCCAGCAGCGCTTGCAGCTCCTCAGCACCTGCCCGGTTGTCCGGCCGGCTGAGGGCCGCCTTCAGGTGCGCGGCGGTGGCCGCCTTGTCCAGAGCTAGCCCGGGAGCAGGCAGCTCGGGTTGGGGCGCCTGCGGCCCCCCGACGGCCGCCGCGGCCGCCGCCGCCATGATGAGAGCTCAGAATTTGGAGATCTCAGGGCTGGTGGCTCCTCCCGGGAGGGTGGGGGGAATTGACTGCTGCGATTGCTCGGCCTGCCCAACTCTCGCGATACCGCGGAGCCGCCGCGCACCTTCGCCGGAGTCCTGCCCCTGCACACGCCCCCTACGGCGGAGGTGCTATCTCCGTCTGCACAAGCCACATCTCGCCTAGGACGCTGCTCTATTCACTTACCGCCACCTCCTAGCTCTCGAAGTTAGGAGGTGCTGAAATATTTACTATGGGAATTCTTTAATGTGGATAATGTGATTTACCTGGACTGCAGAAATTATACACATCGTCTTTCAGATGTATTTTTAAAGTATCTGCACTTCGTTTTGATATTAATTCCCACTGTTATCAAAACTATAATTACTGTCGAATTACAATTATTATTGAAGTAACCTCCTAATTTCCCTCTGGAATCAATTCTTACTTTTACACCATTACCAGATTAATCATTCTCCCGTGCAAAATCTTTAGCTGAAACAAAAGCCAAACTGCTTAAATCTCACAAAACTCAACCTATCTATCCTTATCTTCTGACACTGCCCCAAGTTTGGCATGCCAAAGAGACCGCTGGAACTGTTCACTGTTTTACGAAGATGTTTTATCATTTCCTGCCTCTGGGTTCTTATCTTTCCTAGTTCCCATATTACTCCACCCCTACAAGTTCACCCCACACCCTATTGTAGCAGTGTCTGCTTCTAATTTTCTGTCTTCCAAAAAATGGTTCTGTACTTATTTGAAAATGACTTACTGCTTTCCTGTAAAAATCTCATCTCTACCCCACTAGTAACTGGTACATTTCTTCAAGACAAAGAATGAGTCTTCTTCATTGTTGCCCTTAAGTGCTCAAACTTACCAGGTTATCGTTGTTAAATGAAACATAATTACAATAGATAACGACTGTTGCAAATTTGTATGCGCCCTGCTCTTATATATGTTATTTCTTTTAATCCTCTCAAAATCCTATAAAGTAGTATTAATAGAGCAAATAAAAGTAAAGAGGTGACTTATGTGCCCCAAAACACAGTATTTTTATCACGCCATTGCTTTGCAAACTTGCCTGATTCTAAGAATCACCTTATTTTCTCCTCACAAAAATGGGTCCCCAGGTCCCATCTCAGAAGTATGGAATCAAAATCTCCAGAGATTATAACACCCTATATAGCAAAATCTGAATCTTGAAAGAGATAATGAATACAATCCTTGAAGAAGTAAAAAATCTATAATTTATTAATTTTTCATAGCTCACCTCCAGAGAGCTGGATTTATTATACAAATAGTAACCCATAACAGAGGACAACCAAGAATGAAAAAAAAGTAGAAGCAATCCAAGAGAAGTAGAATGAGAATATTTCCAATCCATAACCCAGTGTTATAAGTGAATTGTACATAACTAAAACTTTCTATTTCACCTGTCCTGACCCCCTATGTTAATAAAGCATTTCACAATTATTATTTAACAGTGATAAGTAATTCAAAAGTTGCTCAATAATTCTCTTTAAATATCATCAAGTTACAAACCAAATAAAATCCCACAACATTTCAAACTAAAGTAAAACTATTATGTATTCACTAATCAGGGTCTATGGGTTAAGGCAGTGTACTGGTATGGGTTAAGGAAGTTTACTGGTATCTCTCCAGGATTGCTTTCCTGTTTAGAATAGCAAGGGTGTCTGCTCTACTTGGCCGTGATGATGCAGCTTTTCCAGCACCCTACAATGGTTTCCACACAATCCTAAATTCTACAAAAGTCCACCACTGACAAGTGCCTCTTTCGTTCCATACAATAACAAAAAAAATTTAAATATTTCTCCCCTATTTTAGTTCCATAGACATTGCAGTACATATAAAGAATCCTGGACATTTGCCAGATTTCCCACCTATTCTGATCATGATGATATTAGACCTCTTCACAATGTGAGAATCATTAAAAATAACCAGTAATGCAAGAACACAAATGACCCAATTGAAGATGGGCAAAAAAAATGTGAATGAGCATTTAACCAAAGAAGTTATATAAATGCCAATAGACAAAGTAAAGGTGCTCATCATCATTAGTCATTACAGAAATGCAAATTAAAACTATAAACTACCACTATGCATCCCCACTAGAA
The DNA here is from genome assembly GCA_004027735.1 of Carollia perspicillata. Lineage (NCBI taxonomy): Eukaryota > Metazoa > Chordata > Mammalia > Chiroptera > Phyllostomidae > Carollia > Carollia perspicillata. The sequence goes on from PVKM010033371.1 coordinate 15,717, forward strand.
TGGCAATAATCAACAAGACAAACAATGAAAAATGTTGGCAAGAATGTGGAGAAACAGGAATCCTCTTACTTTCCTGATGGGAATGTAAAATAGTACAGTGTCTTGGGAAACAGTTTGGGAGTTAATTAAAAAGTTCAACATAATTTTACCATAGAGCCCTGCAATTCCACTCCTGCAATCTACCCAAGAGAATTTACAACATATATCTACACAAAGACATACAGGTAAATTAAAAAAAAAAAAAAACGAACTGGAAACAATCCAAAGGTCTGTCAATTCATAAATGGATAAACAAAATATGGCAT
>PVKM010033372.1:0-16015 GCA_004027735.1 Carollia perspicillata
AGTCATTTGAACAAAATTAAAACATTTAAAATTCTGTAAGCCAAATGGGTCTCTGCCCAGGTGTTTTTTGAAGAGACTAATAACTAACAATGATATGTAATTTAAATAGAAGATGGATGATCTTAGAAACTAAAGGGATTTCAGAGGATTTACATCAATAAAATGTAGGAGACATAAATTATAGGAAACATTCACTAGGGGAGCAGAGATGGTATCTTGCTCTTGTCACAACTAGACATCCAATAGGAGCCCTGCACTAAACAAGCAGGCTTTGGAAAAATACTATGAGTTAATAAAAGTTTGGCTGCCATTTTATTATGGCCTTACTCATGGTTTCCCATTTTGTAGAGGTGGCACCAAGAGACGACTCTTCATCTGTATGATGGTAAAGTCTATTTTGTCTTTCCACATTAGTTAGTTACCAAATCCAATGTTTGGTGAAAGTCTAGTGCTTTTAATGATCTGCAGGAGAGAGAATGTGATTGATTGATGAGGCTAATTATCAGGTTTATTTACTAACTAGGTATGTTCTTTGGTTTTGAGAACTAATATCATTTTTATGAAAAATTGTTATTTCTAATGACCATAAATAATGCTATAAAATGCTAATGCTATATTTTGAAATCTAAACCTCCACCTAGAAGAATTTCACCTTGATCTAATCTGTACTTCCTTCTAACCTCTTACTTTTATACAATTAATTTAAAACATTTTTGGAAGATAGAGGATATATTTTGGCCTACTTGAACTTCAGAGGTACTTTCTGTCAGTTTCAAGATAAAAAAAAACTGGCAGCACTCCCAACCACTTCCAGTTTGGTGCTACCTGATGAAGGAACTTTTGTTCTAATAACTCAATAATTTTTATAATAAAATAAATAAATAAATAGAACTACCTGTTTGAAACCCCTCCCCGGTGAAACAGTTCACAAAAGTGTTGTGACTATAACTTCACTTATGTCCTTCCGGAAATTGAAGGCAATTTCTGAATGGTGTAAAACTTTATTGTTAAATACTTCTTTGTCATTGGTAATTAAATATTAGTTGGCATCAGAATTTTCCAAGAAATTTTCAGAATTAGTGGAGGTAAGTTTTAGGAGTTCAGTCTTAACCACCCATTAGACTGAAGGATATATTTAAGCTAACAATAGGTAAAAATAAGTTGTTTTATTTATTTGTATGTCTATTAGTTTTCTAAAATTAGCATATACAAGTGGATGTGTATTAGTTTTGAGGAACAACAGAAATGTATGCTTTTCTTCCCAGTAGGTTCTGTATTTCTTCTGTGTCTAAGTTGATGTTAAAAGTGAACTACATGTTTGAAATACATCACTATATAAATCTCACTTCTCTAAAACAATGTTAGACATTTTTAATCTAAAGTCTTTAATGTTAGCTTAATGACCTTTCATCTTCCATAAGTTAAAGTAAAAGCCAAAATAGACATGACATGCAACTACATTTTGTGTTTTGTATATTAGCCAACAGTTAGGGTTTTGTTTTCTTTGTCACTTCCCCCTCCCACCCAGTAACTCTATTCTTTCAATTAAACACAAATAATGATTGAATATGGGTAGCATAATTCTCTTTTTAGGGTTTTAGTACCCTTACTCATTGTTTTGTTTTAAATTATTTTATTGATACATACACTAAACTCAAGAAACGAGTTATCTTTGCACTCTCATCAATTTAAAAGCTACATTTGATTTCATTAATAGGTAGAGTTTATGGGAAAAGCTTTTATCAAAGGCATTGGCTTAAGATAGCTGGCCTTTTGGGAGTAATGAGGTATAATAATTGGTCAAAGACCATGTTAAAGAGGGCAGATCACTTTATATTATCCCTCAACTAATAAAGAAAGGTGAAGTTATTTCCTGACACAGCTCCTATTTCAATATTTTGGCTGATATTACTGATTCCAAGAAGCTTTTTCCAGCATTACTCAGACACAGCAGATACAGACATTGACAAGCACAGCGTAAATGTAGAAAATAAGCCAGTCTATTCCTATCAGGACATCAATTTACCATTAGTTTTCTGATTAAATGATAAATTGTGCATATCAGATTCATCATACTGTGATCTAAAAACAAGGCAGGCAATTGTGGCATAGTGAGCAGGATAATTACTGTTCTGGGTGTAAGTGCAGCTGTAGTTTTGCTCAGGTTTGATGCAGCAAAAGAGTGCCAAAATTTTCTGTGTACAGATCTTCAACTTTCATTGCACATTACAGTCACTAAAAGATCTTAAAGAAAATAAGAAGAATCAGAATGCTGATGATTGTGTCCTACTGCCAGAGTTTATCCTTCTATGCTTTTAGGGTATTAAATATTCTAGCAATAACCTTAATGCACTTGTATGTGTGTATGTACATTTGCAAAGAGGCAGAAGCTCATCTAATCCAAAGTTGAAAAATCAAGAATGAAGATGTAACTTAATCCACTTGATTTTTAATAACAAAAAAAATGCTTGTTGAGCTATTTTGAAGCTATAGTTATTATGTACTTCTTTAAGGCCATTTTCTCCCTTATTTTCTTCTCTGATGAAGTTCATATAATATTATCTAAAAATAAATGGAAGTAAAATCCTGTTCTAAATGTGACTCTTTTAGAAAGTATAGACTCCTTATTCTCTTACATTTCCAACAAAAAAGACACTTCTAAGTGAAGTAGTAACTACATTTTTCAAATTATTACCCAAAAGAAAAACAGTTTGACTTCACTTGGGGTGGGGAACAAGCAATACAGTGTACAAATGATGTGTTGTATAGTTGTACTACTGAAATCTGTGTAATTTTGCTAACCAGTGTTACCCCAATCAATTCAATAAAAAGGAAAAACATTTGATTAGTTGGTTATTATATAATATAATTGTATACTTTATTACTAATGTCTAATTAAAATTCTGAGTCTTCAGTATTAAAGTTTGATTGAACAGGAATTCTCAGTCTGCAACCTCTTCTATTTGTAACACAGTCAAGAAAATATATCCCAATACCTATATCATTACTGTGTTTGACAGATAAGGAGTAACAACCCCATGGACCTTAAAAACTCACAATGGAAGGCCCAGATGTTGGTCTAGAAATAAAATAAAAATCTTTGATGGATCAGGTAACTAATTTAAATTACATAAACATGGGTTATATCTAGAGATTTTTACTCTCAGAAATTTTTTGAAAAAGTATTAGAGGAAAACTGACATGTAAGCAATGGGAGAGAATGGTTCTCTAGTTTAAATCCTTATGCCTTTGACTCTCTGAGTATGCTTTCTAACTGGACACTTTTTTCCCTCCCTGTATCCAACAATGAGAATTTGCATAGGACATGCATCTCAATCTGCCTATGGTGGTTCCATAGTGTCTACTGAGTTTGTACGCAAATCGTTGAAGTTGATCCATCAAGATAGATTGAGAATCATACTTTCACAGTTTTTACCAAGGAAGTAAAGATGAAGATCAGACATATAAATTGAATTATTGGGCCATTCACAAGCTATGAGAATCTCATGTCCAATCGGGAAGAAAGAACTAAACATAGACACACTCCATCTTCACCTGATAGATAAATTCAAGACCCTGTAGAGATGAAAGTGTCTTTGCCTCTTTGCTATCTGTCTTTATCTTTTTGTCCTTTGCTTGTCTCCTAGATTCATCACATCAATTACTGTCAAGTTATTTTTTAATTTATATTTTACACACTCATACGTTTAGAAGACTGGGCAAGACCTCCAGAGTTTCATTCTTATTTCTTTTTCTATCCCCCAAGACGATTTTCTCCTCAAAATTGTAAACTGCTAAAAATATTGGGAAAATTTCAGCACAGTGTTTTACTTTTATCAGCCCCAAATATTGCCATTCATTTTTTCTGCAAACTTTAACAGAGAAATGTCATTCTCTTTAGACCTTAAGAACCTGCCTATTTGTTATACAAATTTAATTTGTGCCACATGAACTCACAGGTTTACTCTTTCACTTCACTTTAAATCCATTATTTATTATCTTCATCTTTTTAAATATATACTTGTTTTCTACTTCATTCCTAATCAGTTTGCCTTTAGATTTTTTCTCCTCACATTGCCCACCAACAAAAATTCAGGTGGATCTTTCTTGTTGCTCTTTGAGGATCAAGAAATTATATTTACCTCAAAATAGAAAAGGATTTAAAAAGGAGCACAACACAATGAACCTTCAAAAAAGCCACAGTCATGTACCAAAATGGTGACATGCCAGAAGCATCCATTGATTTAATTTGACTTAAAATAGGTTCTTGTGAGTTACCTGAACACACCAACAGTGAATGGCTCCTTTCAGGGAACTAAACATGAGTAGTTATTGTTCTATAAGCATTGCTCCTAGAGGAGGGAAAAATAAGGGCTGCTATCATGGGTACCCTCACCACCCTTGCCAACACCCTTTTGAAGATGTGACCCCACACATGTTTGAAAATATTTTACCATTTGTTCTAGTAGATAAGGACTTAGATTTATGTACAGTAATTTCAAAATTATAGCTTTTGGGAAAGAATGATATACTAAATCCAGGTTTATAAGTAACCATAAAATTGAAAAAGTTGAAAAGTGAGAACTGACTTTTAATACCAAGTTATTGAGAAGTCCATTCAGTTTGAGGAGAAAGCAAAGCATTTCATTCATGGATTGCTATCTCCTTTTGAAGTTTTTCAGCATATTTTAGGTCTCTTCCTTCTTGGAAAGCTATTGTAAAATAGTTTTCTTATAAAATATTTTCGTGTTATATTTGGCCAAAGTAATAAAAATTCTTAAATGCAATTCAGTTATTTTTCAAATATACTATTTCTAATCTAATATTCCATAGACTACAAATGAAATGTGGTCAGTTCAAATTTCTACTGTTTATCATAGTAAATGTGAACATCACAGTGAAGATGTGCTGTTATTTATATTACTAAAATTGTGCTTTGAATATGCTTTATTATTTCTTTGGTGTGAATTCTTTCACATTCCAGTGGATATTAATATTCTGTAGGAAATAAACAAGTAAGCAAAACTTAATACACACTGAATAGTAAAATAAAATTGGATTGGGTAGATCATTTTCCAGAACAGAAAGTAAGGTAAAATGTTTATTTTCCATGAAATAACTTACTTTTCTTTTTCATGCATTTTCTAATTTATTGTTCATACCTACATAAGGTAGCTATTATTATTATCCCCTTGGCACAGATTGGAAAAGCTAAAGTATACAGAGGTTTATACTTTTTCTTTCTACATCTTCATTTTTGAAAACCCTCAAGCATCTTAGAATATATTAATTTTTCTCAAGCTTTCCTTGAACAAAAAATTTATGTAAGGTTGAAATACTAAGTTGTTAATAAGATATGAATACTTACATATCCCTACCTCTTTAATTTTAAATATGAACCTGGTCCCCACCTGAATAAGTTCAAGAACTCAGTGGTTTACCACAGTCATAAAATAATCAGACCATATTCTTTCTGACAAAAATTCATCCATGCTAATCAAATATATAACTATATCTGTGGTAAATGAAAGTGTCAGTGTATTAATTTGTAATGAGAAATTTAATTTCCTGAAATACAATATTTTTGCTGACCAGTGTAAAGGTGAAGACCAGGCTCAAGTAAAGAAGGATGCATAAATTATATTCATATCTTATTAATATTAATTCCCCTAGTCAGTTACCCTCTGAGATTCATTCTAGGTATTCAGCTGCATTTTATTAAAAGTATTTACTATTCAAAATTTCCTCTGGCCTCAACCTGCTTCACATCCCTCTTAGCTTATTTCTTAAAATGACTCTAATCCAGCAATTTTCAACCTTTTGGCACACATAAACTAGTTACAAAAATTCTGTGACACACCAAAAAGTATATTTTTTGTCAATCTGATAAAAACAAGTATAATTTTGATTCATTCACACCAGATGTTATTGTTAGGTTGGCTGTTGGCTACAGTTATGTTGGCTGCCAATATCCCTGATGAACACAGATGCTAAAATTCTCAACAAAATACTACCAAACCAAATAAATCAATACATCAAATAGATTGTACACCATGATCATTTGGATTTATTCCAGGAATGCAAGATTGGTACAATATTTGCAAATCAATAAATGTAATTCACCATATAAACAAAATAAAGTATAAAAACCACATGATCATGTCAATAGATGCAGAAAAAGTATTTGATATAATCCAGCACGCATTATGGTCAAAACTCTCAGCAAAGTGGGAATAGAGAGAACATGCTTAGTTATAATACAGGCCATAGATGACAAACCCACTGCCAGTACCATACTCAATGGACAAAAACTACAAACATTTCCCTTAAAATTGGGAACAAGGTAAGGATATCCACTTTCACCTCTCTTGTTCAACACAGTACTGGAAGTCCTAGCCACAATCATCAGACAGGAAGAAGAAATAAAGTGCATTCCACTGGAAAGAAAAAAGTAAAACTGTCTTTATTTGCAGATGACCAGATATTATGCATAGAAAACCTTAAAGATTCCACCAAGAAACTACTAGAAATGATAAATAAGTTCAGTAAAGTATCAGGATACAAAATTAATATCCAGAAATCAGTTGCATTTTTATATGCTAAAAATGAGCTATCAGAAAGGGAAATTAAGAAAACAATCACATTCACAATTGCTTCCAAAAGAATAAAATACTTAGGAATAAATCTTATCAAGGACGTAAAAACCTGTACTCAGAAAGTTATAGGACACTGAAGAAAGAAACTGAAGGAGATACAAATAAGTGGAAGCACATATAATGTTCATGGATAAGAATAATTAAATGTCATTTTTATGCAATTTTCCAGAGCCTCAGTAGATAGATATTATTTATCCCTCCTTTGAGATCTCTGCGGACAGCATTTTTTACCTTCCTCATCACACTATTATTCTGTCTTATACTTTAGATATTAGTGTAATTATTTAGGCCTATACCATTCCACTAGATCATAATTTCTAAAGATAAAGGATTATAGCTCATTTATTTTTCTTTATTTTATCAATTTATTAAATAAGTTTCTAATAAAAGCATATGCCATTTTAAATTAAACAGGTGAAAAGATGAAGTAATTGGAGCCCTTTTTGTTTTATTTAATCTTAAAACTTTATTTCTCTGACATTTCTCCAAAAAGTTTCTTTTTCAGCATATTTGCTCATTAAGTCAACAATTTCAACTTATATTTGAAAACTGGAAGGCAACACTTCGAGTCCAAACAGTATTTCATGGTCTTCAGTAAGATTTGATTCTAAGAAAATTGTCTGTCTTACTATAAAGCACTAAAGTTTCAAAGAAAAACTAGTCATTTATTTAATTTTATACATTTGAAGAATATAGTCAGTAAATGATCTCTCTGTTTCCCTTTAAAACACCTAATGTCTTTTATTATGTTGAGATATGCTTTCTCTACTCCCACTTTACTGAGTGATTTTACCATAAATGGGTGCTGTACCTTGCCAAATGCTTTTTCTGCATCTATTGATATGATCATGTGATTTTTGTCTTTAATTTTATTTATGTGATGTAATATTTTTTATTGATTTTTGAATACTGTACCATTTTTGCATCCCTGGGATGAATCCCACTTGATCATGGTGTATGATCTTTTTAATGTATTGCCTGATGTGGTTTACAAATATTATGTTGAGGATTTGAGCACTTTTCATCAGCGATATTAGCCTATAGATGTCTAAGTACCTGTCAATAATAACCTTAAATGTAAGTGGATTAAATTTTCTAATCAAAAGACAAAGAGCAGCTGAGTGGATAAGAAAACAGAACCCACACATATGCTGTCTACAAGAGACCCACATCAGAACAAAAAACCTACACAGACTGAAAGTTAAGAGTCGTAAAAAAATACTCTAAGGAAATGGACAGGAAATAAAAGCCAGGGTAGCAAGACTTATATCAGACAAAATTGACTTCAAAACAAAGCCCATAAAAAGAGACACAGAAGGACACTTCATAATACTCAAGGGAAGAATCCATCAAGAAGACATAAACATAAACATATAGGTACCCAACATAGGAACACCCGAACATATGAGGAAAGTCTTGGAGGACTTCAACAAAGATATAGACAGCAACACAATTATACTAAGGGATTTTAACACCCCACTGTCAAAAATGTGTTTGGATAGATCATCCAAACAAAATATCAACAAGGATATTGTAGCATTGAACAATACCCTAGATCAAATGGACTTAACTGATATATAGAACTTTTCCTCCCAAAGAAGCAAAATACACATTCTTTTTAAATGTACATGGAACAGTTTCAAAGGTAGACCACACAATTGCCCACAAAACAAGCCCCAACGAATTCAAGAAAATTGATAACATATCAAGCATTTTCTCTAACTATGAGGGACTGAAACTAGAAACCAACCTTAAGGAAAAGACTCACAAATACTCAAATTCATGGAGATTGAATAGCAAGTTATTAAACAATGAGTGGGACAAAAATGAGATCAAGGAAGAAATCAAAAAGTTTCTGTAAACAAATGAAAATGAACTCACAATAGTCCAAAACGTATGGGGCACAGGAAGGTAGTCCTGAGAGGGAAGTTCATAGTGATACAGGCCCACCTAAAAAACTAGAAACATTTCAAATAAACAATCTAACCCTACATCTACAAGAACTAGAAGAACAACAAAAAAGACAGCCCAGACCGAGCAGAAGGAAGTAAAAAACCAAGATCAGAGCAGAATTAAATGACATAGAGACTAGAAGAACAATTCTGAGGGTCAGTAAATTCAGAACGGGTTCTTTCAAAAGATAAATTAAGAAGCCTTTAAGTGGACTCATCAAGAAAAAAAGAGAGAAGACCTAAAGAAACACAATCAGAAATGAAAAAAGAGAGATTACAGTTGATGCCACAGAAATACAAAGGATTGTAAGAAATTACTATGAAGAACTATATGCCAAGAAATTTGAAAACCTAGGTGAAATGGACAAATTTCCAAGCAAATATTATCTCCCAAAACTGAATGAAGAAGAAGCAAAAAGCCTGAACAGACCAATAAGACACAAGTAAAGACACAACATGGAACAACAAAGAATGAACATGGACAATCTTTGAATACTTTTAAGTGATGAAACCTTACCATATACAAACATAGGGAATTTTAACATGTCAGCTGATTCTTAAAAATGTCAAAATAATAAGAACATCCTGTGTTATAAGCACATAGAGAAAACTCATCTTGATCAGTTAATTCCTTTCCATTCTCTTAAACCAAGGAGATATTTTCCTCCTAGAAGAACCCTGGTTGTGTGTGTTGAAAACTCCTTAGAAGTCATCCTCTGTGATATGCCTTATTAGGTCAAATATGTTTTCTCTCTATACTGAGATAAAATTTGGAGCTTACACTTTGATTTCTCCACTTTTTGAAGTGATAGTTTAGGCAATACATGCGTGCTCAATTTTGTTGATTTTTATTTTTCAGTTTGCTTTTGACATAATCAGATACAGATTTATAGAATTTTTAAAAATATTGTTTGACTCAAAGCTAAAATTGTAAAGTACTGAAGGTCAAGATAAGTTAGGAAATAGCACTAGATCTTATAGTCCCTAGAAACTTGTTTATCTTGCTTTACTAGTGTTTTAAAGTATGCAATGCTCAATTGTAAGAGTTAAACTCAGCAGAGTATAGATAGCGCTGTGACTTATATAGAGATATTTTATGTGTACAATGTTTTACTATATATTATTAACTTAACCAATATCATATCATATGTATACATCAAGTTTACTTTTCCTTTAAATTCAGGACCTTATAAAGTCAGGTAAAATATTATTGAAAAGTTGGGAAGTTGAATTAACAAATAAAGAGCCTATGAACATATATGGTTACATATAATGTATGGTTGCATATATATTTTATATGCATATATATATATATATAGCTATTAATATATAATCTGGTAAAAGAGCATGAACCAGGAATCACAAAACTGTCTTCAATCTCTTCTCTGGAGTAATGAGCAGCATGAGCTCACCCACATCATTTCCTCCATGATCAAATACATACAAAAATTCAGGTTTTTATGAAGTTCAATTGAGAATTTAAATCTAAAAACTTCTCTTAAAATAAGCTTTTGTACTGAGGAAATTCAGGTGGAGAAAGCAAGCTGAATTACAGAACAGAGGAGAAGAAAATTAAGCAGCTGGTAGAAAGTAGATGGATAGAACATTCACAAATATCTCCAGTAAATAATTATCTCCTCACACAACTAAATTACAACATGGTATTTTTAAATAAATCCTTCCTGTGCCTAGGCTTTTTTTGGAGGTTAGTCAATGAAGACTGATTACGGCATGTAGAAATAATAACAGTGATGCAGTTGCAGCTCATCTAAGGACCGAAACCCCCAACAAGGTGATGGGGAGAAGGTGGCTATTGGGAATGCTGAGGAAGTCCTTTTAGTTCTGGAAGCATCCCCTAAAATTCCTAAAGTTTACTTTTTCTTTAAAAACTCAAGACCATATAAAGCCAAGTAAGCTAGTATTGAAAAAAATCAAAAATTGCTTCAATGAATAAAGAGTTTATGAAAAAAGTATAAGTGGCAGATTCCAACAATCTATAGCTACAGTTATACCATGAATCTCAAGTTAATTCCTACTTTCTTTTAAAAACATATAGCTTATTTTTATTTTATTTCTCCCATGACCATTGATCCCCCTTATACCGTCTTCCAACTCCAGCCACCTCCCTTGGCCCTGAAATCACCACACTATTGTCCATGCCCATTAGTTATTTTTCTTTTTTGCTGGATCCTGCCAGAGCAGGCCCACTATCTTTTAAAAATATTTCTAAAGCAAGGCATGACTATGGTTATCTCTGTCCCAATCCCAGTCTAAATATTTTCCTTCTCTTGTCATTCTGACCTCTCCTTGCAAGTATAAATTATTTCTGATTATGGTTTCACATCTGTATCTGCACCAATAATATATTTATTTCTGACTATAATTAATCAAAAGTCAATATTTTAAGGGTAAAGTCTTTCTGCATCATCTCAGCATAGATTGATACACATTTCTTCTATCACACAATGACTTTATGGTTTCATCTGTTCTAAGTTATTATTACACCAATATCCAGAAAAAAAAAGAATTTCAAGATTGGAAGTGAATGATCCTTTTAAATGTAAGCATACTGGTCAATTGTTCTTGCCTGTGAATTGCATCAGAGGAAGCCTGTTAGAAACCCCCTGGCTTAGGCAGAACACAAATACCTTTGGAAATCAATGTTTTCTACAACACGGTCTTCCATGACTGACCTTCCAAGTATTTACCCCGACATGCTTATCTCCTAGAAACTACTTTAGGCTGTGGTACACCCAAGATCCAAATGAAATAATCTGCAAGATGACAGTGTTTTCCATGGTTTATTGTTTCATGCACACTAGGTAAATGTACTAAATAGAGTGGTGCTGTGGAAAATTGCTGTTGTATAGGATCTCTGGTCAGTGACAGAGATAAAAATAAAAGATTTTGTGGAATTCACTTGCATGTTTAGAAACAGAATTTTGACATACGCATAAAAGCAAAACTTTGCTAAATAGAAAAAAGGACACAATCCACAGAATATTGTGATGCAGAAAACCAAGGAATTATAAATTCTAGATATTTTTCTTTAGAAATATGTTGTAGTGATTTTATAAATGCATTTTATAAATTTATTTTATAGATTAATTTTCATTGTGATTGCCTTGCCATTCTTGAGAACTATTTTCAAGAATATTTTCTATGCATATTTCTTAAGCAAAACACACACTTTCTCTTAACATGCTTTCTTTTAATATGCTTTTGGACTGCATGATCAAATATCATATCCAGATAGTATTTTAATTTGAATTTAGAAGTGACCACATAGTGAATAAGAGCTGAGATGAAGTCATCAGAAGCAGGATATTGCTGCTGAGTTTAGATGCCCTGCAATGGGTCCGAAGTGAGGGTATCAAAGAGAACATTTGCAGTGTTATAAAACAAGGAAAATGATCAGTACTTCACATACCATGCAAAAAATGATCTTTAAAAAATGAATTGCTGAGTTGTATCTGTTCTGTGGTGCTTTACATCTTCGTCTTTTGAAGTGGGTGTTTCGAATGGATCCCTGGTCACCTTTTCATCAGTGCATTGCTGAAGACGACTTTGGTGCTTTTCCACATGCTGTGCTTGGCTTTCAGCTTTGCATTCAGTTTTGAAAATGTGCATTCACTAACTTGCAAACTGTCCAAGGGGGCATTTAAATTCAAATTACTGTAATGGGTTATTCAGAGCAAAACTATAATTGTACTTCTTAGACTCTTTTCTCTTGGCATCTCATGAAAATCCACATCTTTGATAAAATCCACAGACTGCAAGAAAGAACGGTATGGCTTCTCAGTACTTAATCACCTTCTGTATGATGAAAAGTCTCATTTTTTAAAAGAAATACCAGAAAAATGAAGAAAAGTACTTTGTATGTGATTGTGTCGTTTTACCAAAGAACAAAAAGAATGGTCTAATATTTCCTCTAATTCTACTTTCTGTTTTCACATGCACAAGTTCAAGATTAACAGATCTTAAGTGAAATCCTAAAAGACAAATATATGGTGTAATCATCCAGTTAAAAATGTAACACTGTAAACATATTTTAATGTGAAAAAATCTGTTCAGTCTTCTAAACACATGTCATATTATAAGAAAAAATAAGCACTGATTTTTCTAGATATTTTCAATGTCTAAAAATATGATATTTTATTTTGACTAACCAAACACCATATTTTTTTTAACAGATGCCATTTCCCTTCAGATGACCCTATGTCAATATGAATTACTTCTGTTGGGAAGGAGGGGTAACTTTTTATCAAAGCATAAATCTGTGCACCTGAAATATACTATGATCTGAATAAAAATCATGTACATACAGTAATCTATCTTTGCCAATTTAAAAAATCATTAAACTTTTAGTGCTGAAATGCTGAGGCCTTAGGAGACAGCAGAAAACCATTAGAGCAATATATTTATACATCCAGAGGTGGTATTATTCTATCCCAATAAAATCTTTCCATATATACAAACAATAACGGCAGCGGTGCAAACTGAATTGTCTATAAAATATTATTATTTTTTCTTATAGGATTGCTAAAAAGACGTTTTATGCTATGATGTTGTTAGAAAGTGCTATCATGTTACATATACCAAGGCTTCTAATTAGACTTGTCAGTTGCTGATTGATGGCCACCATAAGACACAAGAGCAATTGAATGCCGGCAGTTATATTATCTTAAGGGCACAAAATGCAATGGTCTGCTCTCTGCTGTCAGGAAGATTTCCCTGAATGAAGGCCTGGTCTATCACCACAGGCTGTCAAAGGCTCTTCTGAGAACCTAAATCGCACATTAAGCTCTGGAAATATTGCTACTTTAAAGAAAAAAAAAATGTAGTATAGTGAAAATAACTAAATTTTAATTGATGTGAAAACACACGGCTCTGTAACCTCACACACTGTGTAATGTCAGGAAAATATGGTCCACAGAAACATGCAAAATTCCTCTATTTTTATAGGTTATATCTTCCTTATCTCCCACCCACTTCTCTCTCTCTGTTGACTCTCTCCACGATAAACACCTCCAATTCTATGAGTAGATATATGTTTTTCATGTACTGAACTTTGCTTTTCTGTTTATTAGACTTTAAAAATATTTAGTGGACATTTACATATCTAAATGTTCTAGCAGTGTAAATATTATTTTAGCTTTTACTAAGAATAAAATATTGAAAGGTCAATAATTATTTAATAATGGCTCAGGATTAATTATTAAATATTGTTTTTATTCCAAAAATAGAAGATTTTTTGCTTTAAAATATTCTGGCACCATTATTTTGGGTGTCTCTTTCAAATTCCAAAGCAGAGATTATAGCATAGCAAAAATTGTGATTTAGCCCTGGCTGGTGTAGCTCAGTGGATTGAGCATGGGCCTGTGAACCAGAGGATCATGGTTCGATTTCCAGTCAGGGCACATACCTGGGTTGCAGGCCAGTTCCCAACAGGGAACGCATGAGAGGCAATCACACATTGATATTTCTCTCCCTCTCTCCTTCCCTTCCCCTCTAAAGAAAAATAAATAAAATCTTTAAAAAAAATTGTGATTTAGGAACCTACAGTCCTAATATTAAATGCAGTTTTAAATATTTGGGGAGAATATAATTGATTTAAAACATAGAAAAGATGTTCAAATTAGAGTTTTATTTTGAATTTAAATTTTTTGCTTTTAGCTCTTTTAAACAAGGAATATTGAATGACGTTCTAGTTACTATTGCTGTAAAACAAACCATTCAAAACTTAGAGTGGAAACAACACCATTTTATTATTCACAAGGATTCTGTGGGTCAGAAATTAAGACAAGACATACTGGTGACTACCTTCCTGCTTCATAGTTTCTGGGGTTCACCTGGGAATATTTGAAGAACAGAGGAATTGAATCATTTTGAGTGTTCTTTTTATGTTCGTGTGTGTGTGCCAGGGATGAAATGACTCAAAGAACAGGCATAGCTGGATCTGTCATATGGAGCACCTACCGGAGGCCTTCCACATGACCTGATATTCTCACAATACATTGGCTAAGTTCCAAGATAGAATGTCATGAGAGTGAGCATTCCAAGTGAACCGGGAAGAAGCTACATGGGCTTTTATAAACTAGTTTCTGTCACAAAGGATAGCTCGTATTGGACTGTATTAGTTGAAGCTAATGAAAACTTCACCCATATTCATGGTAAGGGGACATAGAACCACCTATCATGTGAAGAGAGTCATATAATTTGTTCCATCTGAACACAATCTGTAAAATAGAGTAGGGCTCTCGTAAGAATCCAGAAATATCTCAACTTTTTAATGAAATTAGTTTAAATTCCAAATCCAGAGCTCTGTCATCAGAATACAGTCCAGTATTAATGAGGCTCCTTTTTATAATCCCTACAGCACAGTCCTTCCATACGGTTTCTGTCAACATACAGACAGGTGAGCTAAAGAGTCTTGTTATCTCACCTCACGTACGCAAAGTGCAATGGTGGGATAGACGTAGTGTAACTGCACTGGCACTTCTGCTCAAACTGAGATGCAGGGTAGGGAGAAGTGGAGGAGCAGGAAGTACACAGCAGCATGGGCCCATAGCATTTCTGAAATCCAGTCACCATGAGTTGACAGTTTCAAGATTAGAGCCTAGTTCCATTCCCTTGCTCCTAGTCTTGGAATTCTCTGGGCCTTTGTTTTATCCTTTGTGTCGTCCTCACTTGACTGTAAAATGTAGTCCATGACTGCAGCTGAGTAGCTGTTTCATTCTGATTCCTGATTTAAAAATGTAGAGATCCCAAAGCCTTTTTTTTTTTCATTTCTTACTGCCTCTTTCAGTCCAAACTGGCATAATGACTTAAAACTTTCTTTCTTTCTTTTTTTAAACAGGAACTCTTTTTTATTTTTTTTAATTTTTTTATTTATTTTTTATTGTTTTTCAGTACAGTTTTCTGTCTTAACTCTTTTTTAAAGATTTTACTTATTTACTTTTAGAGAGAGGAAGTGAGGGAGATAGAGAGGGAAACAAGAATCAATGTGTGGTTGCCTCTCCAGCGCCCCCTACTGGGGACCTGACCCACAATCCAGGCATGTGCCCTCACCAGGAATTGAATCAAAGACCCTTTGGTTCACAGGCCAGCACTCAATCCACTGAGCCAGGGCAAAGCTTTGTTTCTTGTGCGATAATTTCTCATTTATTCTATTAAACAAAAGCCACATCTACAATATTTTCTCTCTCGGGCTCCCTGTAAAGCAACTTGAAGACAACACTATAAGAATCTTAGAATACCAGATGCTCACTGGAGTATGTCTGAGAGAGTGTCATATGCTTACAGGGTTTGTGAGGAACACCTTACATCTTTTAGAAGTCTTACAAAGTAAAATTTTTCTTCATTCTTACTCCAAAACCCTATTTTTTCTACAGCATCCCAGATTCG
>PVKM010033373.1:0-16010 GCA_004027735.1 Carollia perspicillata
ACTTTGGGAATGTTCATCCCATTACCTGGGCTACAGTAAAATATCTGGATATGTTTGTCTAGAGAACAACAACAAAAAAAGCAATACAGAACAACAACAATGTGCATGACACAGGCAACATTTACTAGTTGGAGAGTGGGGAAACACACCCATACGCTCCCTGTTCCAAATGTATTTCAGATGGCTTACAGGGCACATAAAATACAAGATAGTAACACATTGTTCTACAACACGAGAAAAAAAGGGAGAGATAGAAAATAATACTGTCAGCAGGTCCTAGAAACTTTGCAGTGTTTCCAGGAGGAAGCAGGAGTTGGTTTGAGCCTTTAACAAGAGACTTAAGTATTCAGAGGGGTGGGGGTGGGAACAGAAGGAAGAGGAGAACACAAAAAGCTGGGTACTATGTTAAAACAAGAGAATGGAATTAATGCATTTAACAGAAGTCCAGGGGTAGGGATTAAATATATTTGTGTGAGGAGTTCTACTTAGGGAAAATAAAGTTATGAAAACAAAGTTAGGCCAGGCCCCTTCACGGCCTGAGCAAGCGAGATGTCCTGACATTTCAACTTCATTAGTTTCTAGGACCTGCCTGTACATGTGGTGAGGTGGACTGTCCAAATAAGAATCAACACGTCTTTGTGGGAACGAGGAAAAGGGAGACTGGAGAGAACAAATTAGATGCAAAAGATTAAGATCTCAGAATGTTAAATTTAAGTTTGATTCTATAAACAGTGAAAAGCTTTTGGATATTTCCCCAAAATATCGTGAAATATAAAAACTAGTACCTTTAAAAGATACATTGAGGGAGAGAGTGCATTTATTAGGGAATTGAGGCAAAGAGACCTGTTGCAAAGGTGTATGTGTAATTCACGAGGTGATAAACATTTTAACAGACTTTGTACATTGTGCCATCATAGGAATTATAATTATGTTCTTTATGAAAATTGTACATTTTTCACTGGTGTTCAAAGTAACAAAGTAAGAGTATTGTGTCAAAAGAAAAAAGTTACATGTGGGTGGGAATATTATTTCTATCCAAGCCATTTTATTTATTAAGTCTTTGAGAACAATAATTAATAAAGTTTTTATAGTTCACAGCTTAATAATTATTAGATAAGTTAGATATAACATTCTCCATCTGAGATATTTTAAACCAAATGTTAAAATTACTAAGAATGTTTTTTGTTTTGATTTTGATTGACATGTCTAAAGATATAGGACCCAAGTCCCTTATCACATTCCCTGGCATGCTCAGAACTACCATAGATTTCTCTGGGAACATCAGGCAGAGATAGGCTCCTTGCATCTTAGAGGTGTATAGAGAAAAACTTAGGCATCCTGTCCAGTTTCTTCATTTGGCAAATAAAGGTAAAATTCAGTTTCTTTTTAGTATTGCAGGAGAACAGTATGTTTTCTAACAGAATGTCAGGATACTTTCTTAAATTAGATAGGATCAAAATTTAAAAAGTAATGATTTGGGAGAAGGAGCTTTCTGATGAGTCTTAAAAAGCCTTATAGAGCTGTTTTTCTAAAGAAAGATCAGCATACTCTATTAGACATGCTCCATTATGTCCAGACTTTTGGACAGAACTTGGAAAAAAAGAAATGTTAAATTAAAAGAAAAACTGGAGAGACATCTTTCAAAAAACACATACTAAGTACCATTAATGGATGTTAAAACTATTGGAGAAAATTTTTTTTGGGGGGGCAGAATATTTATCAATGAAAACATATCACCCTGCAGATTACTTACTAGCTACAAGGGGACAATAAGGTACTATGTGACACCTAGATTGGAATCTGGGTTTAAAAAACAGGCAGTCATTCAAAAACATTGAGGGGTGACGGGAGGCACCTTGAGGAATTTGAATATGAGGTAGTTTATCAGGAACTAAATGTAAAGATGACTCTATATTTAATTGTAGTTTGGGCCACTTGTTATCACTTGGTTGGTATTCATACAGGATGTGTGTGTGTGTCTGCATTAAAAACAGCAAGGAGAGGTGGAGAGGATGTGAAATTTTTCTGAGACTCCATTAGGATCATGTGCCAAGCAGAAGAGGTTAAAAGATAAAAGAGAGATCGGATGTTGAGGCTGAAAGACAAGCAAATATTTATACTACACTATTCTAGCATTTTATAGCCTCTGTTTTCTAGTGTTTGTTCTTTTGCATTTAAGACAGCATTTCTCCTACCACTCTGTTTCTCTTGGGTACTTCCAACTTTTTCTGGCCGCTTGTTGCAGAACAGAGGTCCAAGTGGGGGGCAATATTTGGCGCACCCAGGGATGCCAAAAACTGTTACAGAACAGCACAGGAGCCCCACCCCAAGGACGCTATACTAATACCGTCCGGACCACCTACTGGGCTTGATTGTCCGCCTCCAGAGGAAAGACGTCTCTCAATGACAGAGATCAGTGAAAAGGAAAGGAACTTATTGTTTATTTGAAATACAAACTAAAGTTCTCCACAAATACACACAGTCCTCCTGGCGCCCTCCACATGGCAAAAGGGAGCGCTTCCAAAGCCTCATAGTCCTGACTCTCACCCAAGCTGTGTGGTCCCAACCAAGATACCAAAGCCACATGGTCCTCTCCTTGCACTGGCTATGGGGATCCCCACTCTGGTCAAAAGTGCACGGTTCTCTCTTCTTCCACCAGAATTGCAAAGGGGTCTGCACTCTCGCTAAGCCTCATGGTTCCCCCTTTTGCAAAGCGGTGAGGGGGTCTGCATTCTGCCAAGACCACGTGGTTCCCTCTTAATGGCTGCAGCGTCTGGGTTTTTATCCCTGCACCAGTCTTCCTCTGCAGCTCCACTTCTGACTCCTCCCACAATCGGCTACACCTGCCAGGACTCTCATATTTTTCTAGCTTTACTAAGCTTCCATCCTGAGTCTGGGCAGGTGTGGCCCTATGGTGTGGAGCCAATAATCTCCAAGCTCTCTCGCAGGTGCTGTAACCAGGGGGAGTTACCTCCCAGTTAGTCTTGGGTGGAAGTCACTCCCTTCTCCCTGGCTCAGAGCGTGCCCACAGCTATTTAACATATCCATGAAACCAGTTAAAGGCTATAGATATGTTAAATGACCATGCCAGAGGTTAGCTGCAAAGCCGTTGCTGTGCAAAACAGCTCTCCATGGCCCTGCTCCATTTGTCCCTTCCCCTAACTCACACCTGTGGTGGGGAAGGAGTGAAGACATCTTAATATTTCCTGGACACCTTCAGTTCTGGACCCCATTCCAAATCCCTTTTTGGGCCCCGACCTTGGCCGTACCCTGTATCAGTCTGCCAGAAGAAAACTCAAAATGTCTGTTCCTCTTTATACAGAAACATTGTAAGTTTTCATTCAGTTCATGCCAGTTTCAGCTTTCAGAGGCAAAAAGGATTGTCTAGGTATTTCATTAAAAAATTAAGAAATAAATCAAAAATAAACAAAAAAGCTTCTATCTTGAGTCTCTACCTTTAGCAGCATCAAAAATCGAGCAGAAAGTTTTGAAATATGAGCCTCTTAAAAAAAGGCTCCTCTTTTACAATTACTTCTTCTTTCACATGATATCTTTTGGCTAGAGAGGGGATATTTTTTGTGTGTCTAATAAAAATTCTGGTGTTGAGGCTTCTTCCCCTGCCACTCTCCCCATATTCTTAATATCTGTATACTGATTCTACTTGTGATTTATAAATACTACAATATTTCCAGTTTCCAGACTCTACTTGCACACAACTATATTTGGTGAATAGATTTGTGTTTTTATTGATCTCTAGACTTAAGCCTTTGATGCTTCTGTCTCTTGATATTTCTTTTGTCAAGCCCTACAAGTTTTTTCAATAAATACTAGGATCATAGAGGCCAGAAACATGGCAGAGACATGGGCATTTTTGCTGGGTGACAAAGGTAAAGGCAATGAAGTTCCAGGCCTGCACTCTGGGGTCACAAGGGCATAGGATTGTTCTTACTCTGCAAGCCCCTGCTGAGCCGAATGTTTCACACGACCACGTGACTGCCATTTTGGCTATGGCATTTCCGAAAATATTCTCTTTCCCACATTTTTGGGACATTCAATGCCTTCAGGTGTTTTTCTTACAGGCCCTCTAGCCATATATGAGAAAATAATTGGTCTGTTTATCAGTCTGTCAGTAAAAAGTTTATTACTCCATGAAAATCTGCCTTTCATTTTATCCCACTGCATTCTGTCAGGTACAGGTCATTCCCATTGCCTCTTGCACAGGTGAGGATGCTAAAAATCAGGGAGGTCAAATGACAGCTCACAGATCACACTGGTGAGAGAGAGGACCAAGTTTTCTGCCTCTGGCTTTAGTCCTTGCGTGATGTTATAGCACAATGTTAAGTCTTATTTGAAATGTTATCTTTGTGCTTATACATGTTCCTCCGGTTGTCATCTCTAGCCCCACTCACAAGTGGGGTCACCTGGCACCATTTATTGCATTGGGCAGGAGCAAGAATTTCTTTTCTGTTCCTGACAGCGCTGACGACTGTGAAACTGTACTGCTCAGGAGAGCTCCTGGGAGTTGACGAGAACCTGCTCTCCAGCCGCCAAGGAGAGGAATCCGATCAACGCTGCAGCCACACTTCCTGCCGCTCTCCTTCCTTTTACGTGAAGGGTCTCTTCTAATGCAATGTGGGTGTAAGAGAAATTCTCCAAGTGGTAAGACAGCCCTGATCTGCAGAGAATAAGAAAACATGATTATTTTAAATCGTTCATTCTTCTGCTCCCCTAACCTCCTTTAATCCATCTAAGGGCACTAACATTCCTGTCACTGAACTATTTTTGTCCATCTCATTCCAGAGATCAGTCTTATTAAGCTTATCCCAGAAGGTAATATTGAGAATGTCTGTAATTGGATTCAGAGAGTATGGCTATCTCCTCTTAGTGCTTCATTTGAACTTCCCACTGTCTCTGGCCTTCAGTAATCAGGATCAGCGATTCTCAACTGGTGATCTGTGGCGTGCTGGTGTGCCGCAAGAATTTTCAAAGCATGCAATACCTGACTATGCAGTCCTGGGCCCCGACCTCTTTTCCCTTAGATTGTCAAATTAAACAATGCCAACAGCCAATACAACAATAGCTGTCTGATGTAAATGAATCAAAATTATACCTATTTTTGTCAGGCCAACAAAATAAATATAATGTATTTCTTGGTGTGCCACATAATTTTATAAATTAGCTTGTGTGTGCCATGAGGTGAAAAAGACTAAAAATTGCTGATCGAAATCAAAAGGTATTTTTCAGTTCCAACTATCTTTGAGTTCCAGTGAAGTTCTCAATGCTATGTTTAGGTATTAAAAAAAAAAAAACCCATGAAATTCTGATTGTCCTTAAGAAATTTACAAGTTTGTTTGGAAGTTAAAATGAACCTACTTTAAAAAGAAACATTTTATAGGGGAACATCCTATGACCCAGTTGTAATATAGTAAACTGGGCAAGTGCCTAGACATGGAAAGAAATGCACTGTGATGAGAACTTGGAGGCTGGTGGTGATGAGTGAAGAGGAAGCATATTCTGTGTAAAGCGTCTCACCTGGAAACTGGAGTTTTCGCGAGAGCTGGGGCAAGAATGTGATGTGGAGGTGTGGGGTCTAGCCCTGTGTCTGGGATTTGTAGACTGAGGAAATGATCACGGCATATCCCAATGATCCCAGTGTCTGCATTTTCTTTGGAATTGTGGAGCCGCCCCAGACAGACTCTCTTTAGAAAATTCCCATCAGTTCCAAGTGGCTAACCAGTCAATTCTTGACAATATTTATGCCTTTGAAAAGGACTAAAGTAAACAAACACTTACGGATCTTTTTCTCCAACTCTTGTTCTTAATAGCCTTCTCATCTGATGGTGGTACTGACTAAAACTGTCAATATCTTTGAAACAAGCAACTTTTACCATTTGTTAAACTGCTGTTAGAAAGAAGACTGATGGCCGTAATTACTCCTATCCACCTCAGGAAATAAATGGGGGTAAAAGCTACATTCAAAGTGTCTTTAAAGATTCTAAACATATAATCCTAGAAACCGGCATTTGAGCAATTCAAAAGACAGGACACACTTTCTAGATGTTCTTCAAAATTTTTATAAGTCCTCAGAAATATGTTGGTAGCATACTTCAAAAAATTTAGACCATTTTAGTCAATGGGCTAAACTTTCACTGATGAACAGAAGAGAAGGTTTTATGCTTGCAGTAATAATACAACACTTTGTACTTCTGATAACACTTTTATCTGAGGATCTCAAGGCACATTAAAGGAAAGAAAGAAAGAAGGGGAATGGGAGTAATAATAGCACAGTTAAAGCAAGTGTAGAAATATTCTATATAGATCAAGGTCAAGAATTTCCAAAGTGGTTACAATAATGTAACTGCATAGTTCCTGATCTCATACACAAATGTAGCAGCCCCTGCAGATTGCAACAGAAAACTCAGTGTAGAAATGGAAACTACAAAAACATTTTCTGAAAGAACTGTCTTGCTAAAGCTCTTTAGGACAGAGTTTTATAATATTATTTGAACTCTGGTACATAGTTTCTCTACTCACCAGTGAAGTTGGATATTACTGTCCCAACAGTAAAAAGAAAAAAGATGTGCTCCAGGTTAACATGATGTAACACCATAACCTCCATGAGAGCAATTATATAAAATGCTGACAAATTCCACCACAAAGGATAGAGGTGATTATCCTAAGTGTTCCATGAGTCTCTGTGAAATTGCAATAGGGATTATGCTAGAATTGTATGTGGTCAAACACGTAAGAAAGACTGTCCACAGTTGCCCTTGTGGAAATTCAAAATGCATTTACTCAAACCTGCATGCATTTCCCCCAGCAAACACTATGTAACATTTTGGGGGACACACAGGGTAACATTTTTTTAACACAGTTTAGGACGAGTGGTATGGTGAAAATGAAATTCCTCCACACATTAGAACTGTCTGTGATGTCAACAACTAGATGTATGACTATAGAGAAAACATTTAGGTTTTCTAAGCCTCAGTTTATTTGCCAATAAAATGAGGATTTTGTAGTAGGTAGCATAATCTTCAGTTCTTTTTGGCAATAAAATTCTGTGACTCTATTTGAAGCATTCATTTAGAGCTTAACATCTGTAAATACACCATATGGACCTTATGCTAAATTCACAGGAATTTATAAGAAAGTTCAATTCATAAGAAAAATACCCATCAGTATAATGATACAGACCTATCTACACTCTCTTATTCAGGTATAATTTCTTATTTTTGCAAAAAAAGAGATCATCAATTTCTTTGATTCCTCATGAACACCTTAGTAAGTGTAATTTTTGCAGCTATAAAATTATGTAAAAGTTTGGTTAAATGGGGTCTCTAGAAGATAGTACTTTCTATGGAAGACCAACATATTCTACCGAAGGAGTGTCTCCAGCAGTTAACACTCTGTTTAATGTCTAGGTGTCAGAAGTGAAGCTGTTAACTGTCATCAGTGGGTTAGGGCACACAGTGTTCCTGTTTGCAGAAAAAGCTGCTGTAGAATATGGTACCGCAGAAAGGCCCTGAGCATCTTCCTTGACACTTCAGTTAGGTCTTCTCTGTAGTCATCCTGAGCTAGAGACTGTGCTCAGAGTTGTGTGATCAGGAAGAAAATGTACTCAAATGATTTTTGGAGCCACTCAAATAGAAAGCTATAGGAGAAACTTCCAAAAGCATTTACTGAAACATTTCACTTATTGTTTAAGAATATACCCGATATTTCTGTTCTATCTAGATACCATACATTCCACTAGAGTGGCTTCTAAACCTAGGTGCCCCTCGAAACACCTGAGGACATTTACAATGAAAATCTAGGTTCCGGTAGGTCCTATTGTGTCATATTGTCTGAAGGCGCATTCTGGGATCTCATTTTGTAAAGTTCCTCAGCTACACTCACCCACTCTTTGGCTCCCCAATGCAGACTGGTGAATATGGTAGCAAAAACGGAACACCTTGCTTTACAGGATGTTAACTTCTTAGAAATGGTTATACTTCTACACGGCTAATGGAAAAGTGTGCAAATTCTGAGAACTGTTTAAGACAACTGCTGTCAATCTTATGGCTATCCATGACACTGTTAATTAGCTAGTTGTTGTCATGGTTAATCAGTTATAGTTTATTTTTAAATTAAGCACCTTTGGCCATTTGTATAATTATATTTTGTGACTATAATTTACTCACCTGTTAGAGGAAACTGTGGGTGAGGAAACTATTTCCTCATTAGAGGAAATGACAAGCCCAATTTTTCAAAAAAATTATGAACATCCTTACATGTGAGGGTTCGATCCAATAGAGAATGCAATTTTTGCACAAAAAAGGACATATTTGAGTCTCTCTGACATTAACGGTTTGCATGTCCTTGGATAACTCATACGAATCCCTCTGACCCTTAGTATCTTTGTCAGTAAAGTGAGAATGGATGGAACAGCCAGGAGGAAAGCGTAAGACAGAAGAGACCATTGTAGATGCTCTTTCAAAAGGAAGAGGTAGTAATATTGATTGAGTGCCTATTATGAAATGCCAGATCCATTTATTGTTACTTCTAAAATATCATCTCAGATTATCCTCACAAGAACACTGAAAAATGTTCATCAATATTCTCATTAATATAGAAGACTAGAGAGCTAGTCAAGAGGTATAGGGTGACGGGTTGGAGACACATATTTATATTCACTACATGGAAACCCTGCTAACATGATATTAAATGGAGTTGTAAAAAAAGACATATATCCACAAAAGCAATGAGAAAAACATAGACAACCCCTATGTTTAGAAGATAGAAAGCAAATGGGTGAATGACAACCACTTAGCAGATTCTAGAAAGTTACATCACAAATCAGCAGTGACAAATTCTAACAAACCTACCTATTTATGGTTGATTAAAAGCTCATACATGAAGTACTTGGTCACCTTTATCTGCTCTACTATTGCATGTACCTAGGCAATCGCCCCTCCTTACCCTGGCAGAAGACTGGAAATTTCTTCTCTGGAAAAGGTGGAATGGGAGGATTGTGGCAAAGAAGTGTATTCCAGAGTAAGGACATTGTATTGAATATTAGGCATTAAATTGAAGATTACATATGTAAGTGAGGCCTTCTTATATTTTTATCACACTCATCTCCCAGAATACTGGCAGTCAGACTCCAATCTTTAAGACAAAAAATGGAAAAGATCTCCATGGAATTTAACTAGTTGAATAGGGGGAAAAAAACCCTAAAGATAACAATATTTGGATTCTCTGTCATACCTGTGCAGCCAGACCCTACAATGAACCCAACACTAAAGAAGCACTATCATAGGCATTGAATTTCTAATCAAGTGGTAAGTGGCCATTTTTTATTATGAGCAGGTAACCAGGAATCATCAGGCAATGAAGGAAATTCTCTATCATTACAGCCTAAGACAGAATTTTACATGCAGAAGACCTTCTTTGGGGGAAATTGAAACACTGTAAGAGAAGAAAGATGAATAAATCCCCATAAACAGAGAGATATGAGGGGGTATTACTTTTATAAAATAAGGACACAATGCTGTTATAGTTTTATATTTGAGAACAAAGTACTATTTCAAATTTTAAAATATGATGTGGAAATTAAAAAATGGCTTGTAAGATAAAGGTGAGGGAATCTCCCCTCAAAAAAGAAAAGGAAGAAAGATAGAAATAAGAAAGGAAAATAAGAAAATTAAAAGATTAGTTCAGAAAGAGAAAATAGAGAAAAGGCACAAGAGATAATCATCAAATAAATGGTGAAATAATATTTGTAAGAGCGAAGGGCATGTGTTCAGACTGAGACATTCTGCTGAGTAACAAGCCAATGAGTAAATCGAGGTCTGTGCTGTGGCAATTGGCATGAAATCTCGGAACACTGGAGTAAAAAGAATATACAACAGCTTTCAAAAAGCAAGGTTCTATAATAATGATCAACTATTAAAAACAGAATTGGACTTTTCAACAACATTAATAAATCTTAAAGTTATTGAATAAATGCCTTCCAAATTTTGAGGGAAAATAAGAACTTTATTTTTTCTCAAACAAGAAAAATAAAAGAACTTTATATCCAATATATATATAAAGTCAAAAAACTTAAATATAAAATGAAAAGAAATATTTATCTCTTAGCATACTTTCTTTGAAAATCATTAAAGTATATAAATAATAAAAATGAATGAATAAAGAAAGAGGAAGACAATGGGTGGAGTGAACAATGGATTTAACTGAAGAAATAGGTAGAGATCCCATGAAGATCCAAGAAGATCCCATGACAGCTGATCTCTGCATTTATATCAGCATGAATAAGAAGGCTATATAAGTGATTGCTGGGCAAAGATGAAGTAGATAGAATACCAAACATGTTTTAATTCATTGAGAGGATTAAATGATTGGCAGAGAGATTGGTTTTCAACTAGTGAGAGAAAGAAAATTAAGCAATCTATAAACAAAACAATTATTAAATGTGAAAAAAAACAGATTGTGCCAGAAAGAAAAGGATACCATCTATCATATGACTCAGGAGTGAATAGGTTTGCATGTTAAAATAAACACTGAATGTGTCTACACAAAACTGTGACATGTCTACATTAAGAGAATGAAGAATAGAAACTGTAAATATGGCCGGACGCAGATGGAGGAAGGAGATTGAACAAGAGTAAGATTCTCATCTTCCATAGTTGGGAGTCAATAGCTAAGGCCTAAATCTAAAATTAAGCAATTAAGCAGATGTCTCTGGGATCAGGAAGCAGGGAAGATAGTGCAGGAGGAGGGATAACTGATCTTTTTTAATACAAGTCTTGTGGAAATATTAGGCTCTTAAAACCACATGATATGTTAATTTGATAAGGAGTTATAGTAAACAAAGTCTATTTTTGAATATTGAGTCATTTCCAGTCTCAATGTCATTGTGATTTGGAGATTTTGTGACACACTCTGATATTTGTTACTGATGCACACCAACAGAAATGCTATAAATCACTACAGCATTAATATTTGCATTGACATGTCTATGTAGGCAATTCTCTGAAAGAGACTGTAAATTTCTTAAGTCTTCTATTGCAAAATGATGACTTTACAGATAAAGTAATATGTTCGTATTGTTATGGCCAAATATGATACTTTATTATTTTTGAGGTGGTGTTTCAAAAAAAAACAACTTTCGAAATGAGGGATCGTTTTCCAAGAACTGTTGCCAAACCATCTTTGGATCTATTTTCTTTAAAAAAGATTTTGTGGGTGAACTCAAAGCATAAACAGTAGAATGTGGAAGGCCTGGAATAGCTCTTATTAGTAAGAGGAAGATGATATCCTGTTTTATGTGCTTACAATTAATTCTAAAGAACTCATTGAGTTTTGGAAAATGGTCTAGCAAGACTACAATTTTGCAAGCTGCGTGAAAACTTAAAATAAAACAACAACCAAACCATTGGATTTTCATGCTCCCCCCCCCACCCACATTCCAGTTATGCAGCAATGGTACTTCTAGTATCTTGTAGAAATATAATACTAACGATTTGTTTTAGAATTTCCTGCCACTAAAATTCCTATCATACCACAGTCTGGATTTTATCACATCCTAGGACTAAAGTCTGTCTTCCTTTCTACAGAATGTCGGGCCCTATAATGGCTCCGGGGAAGGCATCCCCATTGGTCTTGGTCCCTGAGTCTACCTTGCCTCTGGAGGGTTGTTTATTCCATTCTTCTCCCCAGAAACTTGAACTCCTTCCTATTTTTTAAGGTCAAGCCCAAGACTCTTTTCATACATAAATCATCATTAGAGCATTCTAACTATAAACATCTTACTTCTTGTATTATTTTCTAAATTATACTGAAATTGTGTTTTGACTTCTCATGCCATAGCATTAGATGTTAATTGCTTAGTATAGTATTTGGTTTTTGCTTTTATTTACATTTATCTTCTGAACCAAAAGATAAGCCCCTTGAAGGTAGGGGCCATTTCAATGTATTTTTATGTAACCTATGTGGTACCTGCATATAATCAACACTCAATAATTCTTTCTTCATTGACCTTTGTAATTTATTAATTAATGTACCAGAGAGTGCCTGGGGACAGCTGTAAATAAAGGAGACATTATAGTTACTTCAAAGGACATTGCAGTCTACTGGAGAAAGTAGACACGGGTAAAATGATGAAACACGTACAATTACATGTAACCTAAATGAGAGGTCATGATACTTTAAGAGCATTTAGTGTCAGGGAGTCAGGGAAAGTCTTCCTGAGGCTTGTGCCAATCTGTTCACTTGGGTAGGCTATGTCAGAGTGTATAGGGTAGAGATTTTTCCCAAGGCTGTGCTAGGTGAAAAAAGCATGAAGCATTCAAGAAAATAAGACACCAGTATGTCTAGAGTGCATGGAAAAGGTGGTGAGGGAAAAAGATAGACTGGGAGAGTTAAAGGTGCATTTGGAAAAGTGAAGGAAGGTGTGAGCATGCAGTGACTCATAGTTATGTTAAGATTTTTACTTTTCAAGCTAAATACAAGGGAAACTCATTAAATTGTTTTACGTATTGGGAATACTCTAAGATTTGTCTTCCATTTTGAAAAGGTCACTCCAGTTGCAGCATGGATAATAGATTGGAGTGTCTAGAAATGAACTCAGGGGGAAAGAAAAGTTAATAGATTATTGCAGTCATGCAGGCCAGAGGTAATGTTATCTTGAAATTGGGGAGGGGAAAATAAAAGAGCAAGAAGTGGAGGAAATTAAGATATATATGAGAATAAACAGGATTATTCTAGGTATAAAAATGTGATAGAGTGGGAAATGTCAACAAAAATTCTTTGAATTCACATTTACACAACAGAAAATACATTGTTATCAGTCACTGAGATTAAGAGCACTGAATAAAAACCAGGATTTAGAGGAAGCAAAGGATGAGGTGGACTTTGAAACATAGAAATGAAATGTCATGATCAGGTATATGGTATAAAACACAGAGGAGAAACCTGGGTGGAAACAGAACTCTGTAAGTCATCTTCACATGGGTGGTAGTTATGGCTAGCCAAGGAAATGCAGTTTAGTAGAAGACCTGCTGCAAAGCTGGGAGAACCTCCAACAGTTGAGAGCCAAGAGAATTACTCAGAAACGGGAAGATTATCCCATAAAGAGTAGAAAGATGAAAAGAAAATATGGTGTCGAAGAAGCTGGGGAGAAGAGTGTTTCCAAGAAAACTGAGGGGTCAATAGTATTGATGCTATGGAGAAATCAAGTTCGATAAAGGTTTTATAGTAATCGTCACATTTAGTGGTGCAGGAGAGCCATTGGCAACTTCACAAAAGCTAAGATAAGGTCAAACTGAAATGCGTTGGGGTAGATGATGAAATGAAGGCAGCACATATCGGCAACTTTTTAAGAAATTTGCTCATGAAGCGGAGAAGAGCCAATAAGAACACATCTGTAGGGGAACACAGAATCAATTAAAGGAGTTTTATACATAATAAAACTAAATATATAATATGTAAATTATATCATAAAACCAATCACATTTCATCGAAATTGAATTTATAATGAAAATTACTAAAATGTTTGAAAATTACAAATGAGTCCACAAATTCTTTGCTAAATGGACAAAATTTTCAAGGGAGGATGTCTTGGTACATTGTAAAGGAGATTCTGGCAAAAGATAAGTGTGTTCTTGTATTCATCATAGCCATAATAATTTTATGTTAATAGAATTAATATTGAGTTAGTGCTCTGGAGTTGATATGTAGTTATTTTGCAATAAAATATTTACTGAGCCTATTATTTTGGAGCACTGGTGGTATTAGATGAGAAAGTCAGAAATAGTTCTTGTTATTACTATTAAAAATAGTAAGAAGAATGATGGTTAATTTTTATGTGTCAAGTTGACTGGGTCATGGAGTGCCCGGATATTTGGCTAAATGTTATTCTGAGAGTGTCTGTGATAACATTTTGGAAGGCATTGATATTTATTTTGGTAGAATAAGTAGACCAGATTGCTCTCCCTCATGTTAAAGGGACTGAAGTGAGGGCCTGAACTAAACAAAAAGCTGAACCGGCCATGAATAAGAGCAAACTCCTCCTGCCTGACTGCTTTGAGTGGGGACATCAGCATTTTTCCCCTCTGCCTTTGGATTTGAACAGGATCTCAAGTCCGTCAGTCTACAGACTTAAACTTATATCATCAGCTCTCTTAGTTCTCACATCTTTGTCCCTAGACTAGAACTACACCTTTGGCTCACTGGGTGTCAACATGCCTAGTACAAGTCATAGATTTCATAGCCTCCGTGATTCTGTGAGTCAGTTCCTTATAAGGAATTTCTTTTTTCTCCATACATACATCCTATTAATTTTTTCCTCTGGAGAACCAGACTTATGTAGTGATTTAAAAATTATTTCAAAGGAGAAATTAAACATGCCTCAGAAACATAGAAAACATATTGGAAAACCAAACCCTGCTTTAGGGATAAGAAAAGTTTCCTGATGAAGTGGTGTTTAAGTTGAATGATGGGTAAAAATAGAGAGGCAAGGGTGAAATGAAGGAGAAGACCTGTTAAGAACCTAAGAGATAGGAGGAGAGTCTCTCTTTCTCTTTCTCTCTCTCAATTGGTATCTTGGGAAGAGTGAATTAGCAATAATCTACTGCTAGTTTGGCATCAAAAACTTTACAGACTGTCAAGAATTTGCCAGTAAGAGTACAAACTTGATTCAACATTAGAGCTAATGAATTTCTGAAGATAAATGGAAGAATTGGCTTTTATATACCTGCATGAGAAAAAACTGATATTATAATTTCTTTTTTTAATTTTATTTTAATTGTTGTTCAAGTACAAATTTCTGTCTTTTACTGTCATCCCAGTCCATGCCCCCTAGTGCTCCCCACCTCCCTCCCATTTCCACCCCCCTTAGTTTTGTCCATGTGTCCTTTATACTTGTTCATGTTATCCCTTCCCTTTCCCCCCTGAAATTCCCTCCCTCTCCCCTCTAGTTACTGTCAGCCTCTTTTCTATTTCAATGTCTTTGGTTATATTTTGCTTGCTTGTTTGTTTTGTTGCTTAGGTTCCTGTTAAAAGTAAGATCATATGGTATTTGTATTTTACTGCCTGGCTTATTTCACTCAGCATAATGCTTTCCACTTCCATCCATGCTGTTGCAAAGGGTAGGAGCTTCTTCTTTCTTTGTGCTGCATAGAATTCCATTGTGTATATGTACCATAGTTCATTTACTGATGGGCATCTAGGTTGCTTCCAACACTTGGCTATTGTAAATTGTGCTGCTATGAACATTGGGGTGCATAGGTTCTTTTGGATTGGTGTTTCAGGGTTCTTAGGATATAATCCTAGCAGTAGAATTGCTGGGTCAAAAGGCAGTTCCATTTTTAGTTTTCTTAGAAAATTCCATACTGTTTTCCATAGTGGTTGTACCAGTCTGCAATCCCACCAACAGTGAACTAGGGTCCTCTTTTCTCCACAACCTCTCCAACACTTGTTGTTTGTTTCTTTGTTTATAATGGTCATTCTGACTGGTGTCAAGTGGTATCTCATTGTGGTTTTAATTTGCATTTCTCTGATGGCTAGCGATATTGAGCATCTATTCATGTGTCTCTGAATCCTCTGTATGTCCTCCTTGGAGAAATGCCTGTCCAAGTCCTTTGCCGATTTTTTAATTGGGTTGCTTGTCTTCTTGGAGTGGAGTTGTGTACGTTCTTTGTATATTTTGGAGATTAAACCCTTGTCTGAGTTGTCATTGGCAAACATGTTTTCCCATATAGTTGGGTCTCTTTTTATTTTAATGCTGTTTCTTTAGTCGTACAGAAGCATTTTATTTTGATGAGATCCCATTTGTTTATTCTTTCCTTTATATCCTTTGCTCTAGGGGACATATCAGTAAAAATGTTGCTGCGTGAGATATCTGAGATCTTCCTGCCTATGTCTCCTCTGGGGTTTTAATGGTGTCACAGCTTATATTTAAGTCCTTTATCCATCTTGAATTTATTTTTGTGTATGGTGTAAGTTGGTGCTCGAGTTTCATTTTTTTGCAC
>PVKM010033374.1:0-15989 GCA_004027735.1 Carollia perspicillata
TGATGTTTCTCTCTCTTTCTCCTTCCCTTCCCCTTTCTCTAAAAATAAATAAATAAAATCTTTAAAGAAACCCATAGAAAGTAAAACTGTGGATAAGGGGGGACCACTGTACATTTATTCTGAGCCCAGATACTTTCTCAACTGCCAAAGTACAGGATGTACTTGAGTCCTCCATCAGTTTTCTTATAAGTTATGCTGCAAAAAAGGCCTGAACCTCTGGTGATACAGACAGCATTTGGGTAGACCAGACGTCAAATTCCCACGCTCACTGTCGATTTTCCTTGTAAGTGGTAAATGTGCTGCCCTATAACAGATGGTCCTTACATTTCCAGAGAATTCATATACCTGATGACTGGACAGAGAAAACAGACTAGGTTTCATCTTTAAAAATAATGTTTATTAGTAATAACTATCTTTCACAACACTATGTTTACATTTACCCTGGGGAATGCACACGTTCGCATACTGCTGGCTTTGATATTTATTGAAGAGGCACACTCCTTACACTAATGCAAAAGGGTAGGACTCTGCTTCCCACTCTGAAAACCTCCTCTCGACGGAAAAGAACCCTCAGTGCACCTGAACTAAGGCTCTGCAGCGCTGGGCGGAGAGGAGTTCGGGACGGCCTGCCATTATCAGGTCTTCTCTCTCCTCGATTAGACACCTGAGAATAGGCACTCTAGCTTGCAATGGTAGAAGCAAGGTCTGCATATTAGAAAAACAGAGAGAGGGAATATAACCAACCACTTGGGAGCACACGCCCGAGGAGAGGAATAGCACGCATACTCAAGTTCTGTACGGCAGCTTCAAAGGAAATCTTCATCTTTTAGTCTTCGGGTTCGTATCTGGAAAGAGATATGAATTGAGAACATAGTATCATAATCCCTTTGCTGTTGTCACTGTTACCGAGTGAGTTTACGTAAAACACCCCCCCCCTCCCCGCTGCCCATTCCCGTGCCACTGCACTTCCCCTGGAAATCGCTGCTACGGTCGACGTCAGACGCACGCGGAGCTCTGTGACGGTGACTCGGGGGCGCGAAGGGACCAGTGAACCACTGCGATGCCCGCAGACTGAAGCCCCCGTGCCTGGCGGTTAGATCCACAACAGCACAGTGGCACTTCAGTAATTACGTAAATGATCAGACCACCACCACTAGTGATGCTGCTATGCGAGTAAGGGTCACAAGCCCCCTTCTCAAAGGACAAACCTGACCTTGGACTCGCCTCCCAGCTGTTCCCCTGAAACCCAAACGAAGGCAAAACGTCAGCCGAGTTCCCAGGTGGAAGCGCTGATGGGAACAGAAACGGCCACGACGAGCAGACTCCCCGGGCCCAGGCCCATGAGCACACTGCACGCCCCGGGCCGGCCAGAAAGTCGGCTAAGTTTTTCCCACACGATGGCTCTGGCCGCACTTCGCTGTCTTAACTTCATTCAAAACAATTTCGTCAGGTGTATCGTGGCAGCTGTCACATCGGTGTACATTTAAAAAAATCAAAATTGGTGAATTTTTGTGCAGCCATTTTAATATTGAAGATGGAACAAAATATGCAACATTTTTGGTATATTATGCTTCACTATTGTAAGAAAGGTAAAAATTCAACTGAAATGCCAAAAAAAAATTTTGTGCGGTGGGCAGGGTCAACTGCAGGCTGGCTGGTGGGATGGTGGGTGAGGAAGACCCCAATTCTGAGGAAGAAAATGAAGAAACTGGGGGAGGTGCGGGAGGCAGACAGGGTAAGAGATGCTGGTTTTCTCAAGGATTACGATGTAGGACGTACGGGTTTGGGGATGGCCGGGAGCCTTATACTGGGTCAGCGGCTAAGACGCTGTTACAGAGTTCATCACCGACATGACTCACAGGGCAATGGCAGCCGGAAGACAAGGGTGGGCACAAGGTGAAGCTATCGCCTTGATTTGAAAGGACCCAAGGAAATCTGCTAGAGGTCAAGTTTGCTTTCCATGAATGAAGAATCGAAATGAGCTAGAAAAGCATTCGATGAAGCAAACGGATCTTGACAACCTTTGCACTTTCTGAAGCTTCGTTACCTTCTGGGGAGACCGTACATAAAACCCCGTGTGGCTCGGGCTGGCGTGGCCCAGTGCACTGAGTGCCGGCCTGCGAACCAGAGTCACCAATGCAATTCCCAGTCGGGGCACGTGCCTGGGTTGTGGGCCAGGTCCCCAGTAGGGGGCACGTGAGACGCAAACACACACTGATGTTTCTTTCTCCCTCCCTTCCCCTCTCTCTAAAAAAAAATAAATAATCTTAAATAAAAACTCGCATGTTTTACATAGTAAAGCTGACAACTAGCCATGTAAGTGAAAGATGGAGAAGACAAAGTTTCCCACTTTCATTTTCGTGTCGATTTTGGAGTGGTAGCTGAGCCTCCGCCCGCCCGCCCTGATACTACCGCACCTGAATCACGTCCTGGGTTTTAATGACCGAGTGTAAGCCGAAGGACCTTGCAAACTGTGCGGAACCTTTGGACGTGTGGGGGTCTGAACAGTGACGTGGTGCTCCTGTACCGGTGTAGCTGAGCCATGGTGGGCTACGCCGTCTACCGTGAGGTCTGAGTGGCGCCTTTGCGTCTCTGGGAGCTAAGACACGACAGCTAAAACTCTCCGGTGTTCGCACGACCACAGTCTGAGAGGTTATTAAGAGACAGTGAAATGGTTTGCTTCTTTCAGGGAGAAAAGCATACAAGAAAATATCCTTTATGAGTGTTTATCTGTCTTAAGGTAATAATTTGTTTTAATATTCTTTCCTTTTGATAGAGGGATTTGGGGGCGGGAGAAACGACGTTTCATGAATGCTTCTGTGTTGGGGCCTTTCTGATTTAAAACCCTTTGGGCTTGTAATATACTATTTGTCAAGTTTTAAGGGAACTCATTTTCCCAGGTTGGGTTTCTCTTGTAAGTAAAAATAAAATTCTTCAGTAACAGGAACGGCACTGCTTGAGAAGCTGAAGGCGGCTGACTGCTGGGTGGCGTTTCCTGGGCGTCCGTCAGTGCTTGCTCACTGCGGAGACGTGTGCTTGGCTAAACCCGTGTGGCTGTGGAAGCCACTTTTGTAGATCAGGGCATACAGGTTTGGTGTGTGTCTAGCTTATTGTATTAAATTATTATCATACTTAGCTTAAAGTAAGGTGTAAATTGCATTTACAGAGAAAAAAAGTGGTTTGCCAAATTCCCTGGTACCACTGACATTTTGGCCAAATAACTCTTTGCCGTGGGGCTGCCTCACACACTGGAAGGTGTTCAGCAGCGCCCCTGGCCTCCACCCACTAGAAGCCAACAGCGGGAGAGAGCCGACACACTCAAAGTATCCAAATCAATAAAGTTACTGGTGAAAATGAAAAAAGTAACAGACTCTGGCCAACCTAATACGTGGTGGGAGCCATGACTAGGGCTTTGCTCTGGGTGGTGAGTTCAATTAACCACACTCGTCCCTGCCTGGGGACCACTGGGCCAGACAGGGGACCCCGGTTCTGTGTGAACACGGGCCTCTTGGCACGCTGCCTGGGGCACCCATCTGTGTGGGTCTCACTCTCTCGCACCTAAACTCTCTCCTGAGGGCCCAGCACAATGAGGACACCGTGCAGGAGAAACGCCTGGTGCTGCCCTGCAGGCTGGCCCTGTCTCTACGCGACATCCCGCTACCCGAACCCGCTGCCAAGAGCGGTCCATTGCAGACAGCTCTGGTGGAACCTAAAACACCCCGTGGGCACGACAGGCTGGGGCAGGCCGAGGCTCCTGCACTGCCCTCGAACGCGGGCTTGAGGGGCGAGAGAGCGGCCGGCCACTGGCCTGCCCTGTCTGGACACGAGCTTCAGTTCACTGCAGAACAGACGCCAACCCGGCGGGGAGGCGGATCTGGGAGGCGGGCGGGCCGGCACGGCTTACTTTGCCAGTCTTTTCCTCAGGTCCTTGATTTGGTCGTTCTTCTTGGTTAGAATCTCTTTCATGTTTCGGTAAGCTGCTGTTTGTTGGAATTTCTTCTCTAATTCCTGCAGTGAAAAATTTAAGCCCGACACTAAGAAACAGGTAAGGAAAGAATAAATAAATCTCATGAAAGAGTATGTTTTTTGCTCTAATCTCATTGATGTTCTGCCTATATTATTTTGTAATTTCTTTGAAAAAACATACAAAATGAAGAGTATCCAAACTTTAAATATATATTGTTTCAAATGAGAAGCCATTAAAATAGGAATATTTCTCCAAAAATAATGTCAGCAAGTAACTCAAGCCCACTATGCCCTAGACATGGGAAATCTATTTGAGCCAGCAAAGTAATTTTCAGGTATAACAAGCACGATCTTTTTCCAAATCCCAAAGCAGTGTCAATATTTTAGGGGGATTTTTAAATTAGTTACCCTTTTGCTCCCAGATTCTTAAGTGTCTGATCCCTGAAGTGAAGAACCCACTCCACCACACAGAACCCTTTAAGAATAAAAGTCGCCCACCCCCCGCCAGGCCGGAGGAGGGACGGGCAGGGAGGGCGAGCCCCCGAGGAAGACCTTCTACGGCGCTCCAGGAAGGAGTGCGGACTTTCACCATCACAGGTGTTTGGTGCCGAAGACGGGAGAATCTTAGTGCCCAGAGAGGACAGATCCTCAGGACACAGGCTGGCTAATACCCCGAGAAAAACTGCGACTCTGCAGCTGTCCCGCCCGCCCTGGGCCACACCTGTCCCCTCCATGGCATCCCACCTACGCGGACACCCGCAGAGGCACCGACCTTTTCGGCCAGGCTCAGGTGCTCCCGAACCTTGAGCAGGTCGTGCTTGGCTGTGGCCAGACTCTCCTCCAGGGACTTCTGGTTTTCCGTCTTGTCACTCAGCGTCTTCTGAAACTCACTCTTTAAAGTGGCCACTGTGTTTTCCAAGTCGCTCAGGTCTTGGGCCTTTATAAAATCCTGTGAGAAATCACACTGATCGTAAGTTCGTGCTGACCTCCTGAGCAGTGGCTGTTTTAGATGGCGATTCACCGTCACTGGAGATGAAGGCAAGTGACGCTGAGCTGCAGTGCTCCCAGCTCTGGGGGCTGCCGGCTCGCCCGGCTGCCCTCGGCCCTCAGTGCACGGTGACCTGCACGGGGCGGAGCGCAGGGTCCAGTACCATCATGACCCGCGGGAACTCCAAAGGGAAAAGGAGCGCGCGGAGGCCCGCTCCGACAAGGCTGTGCACCTCAGGGTCGGGGCGGCAGACAGGTTTTACT
This sequence comes from Carollia perspicillata, assembly GCA_004027735.1. Lineage (NCBI taxonomy): Eukaryota > Metazoa > Chordata > Mammalia > Chiroptera > Phyllostomidae > Carollia > Carollia perspicillata. The sequence continues at coordinate 5,218 of PVKM010033374.1, forward strand.
TTGGAAAGTCGTGTTTAAAAAACTCCCGGTGGAGAAGTCTGAATGACACACATGAAGAATAAAATCAGTGCACTTACATCTTAAAGTCATCTTCGTCACTATTTACACTAGAGGGTTATGAGAGCCTCATTCATGCCTGCTGGTTTTAAGGCTCGCAGATTTACCAGGTTCAAGGTTGTCTACATGAGTGCACACGCATGTTTGCACGGTGTCGGTGTGGTACCGCGGCTGGACCCTCTCCCTGGGCCTCGTTCGACTAAGTGCAGTTTGCAGCAGAAAGCAGCAGTCACATTAATGTAACACAGGAGAAGGGGCTGTAGCTGCTACGTGTGAAGCAGCAGCAGTCCCGTCAACGGAAGGAAAGCCTCTCACTCATTTCTGGTCAGATCTTTAAGATTCGATTCCACTGCAGCTAGGAAGGCATGTGTATGGGTTTTGCTTTTGCCAAAATCTTAAAAGTAAAATTGGAGTGAAGTACAAAAGGCTTTAAAACAAAACAAATCCATCACCTAAAAATGTTTGTAACTGTTTCACTTTTGGGAAATTATAAAGCTGTTCTGGAGGGTTTAGCTCTGCTTTATTAATCTGTGGTCCTTGGTATATAATGATTGAAACTCGTATGTGATTTTCCTTTTTTTTTAAGCCATAAAATGAGTCCCCCCTATTTAAAAGGTATCTATGGTAATGCCTGAGATCTGCTTCAACAAACCAGGGGTCGGGGAGCAGCAGAGGTAAACATGACGTCAGACAGGCCACGCCCGATGACCGGTCAAGTTGAGGGACGTGCACCTGGGGGTGCGTTCTAGTCTCTCTCTGCTTTTGTGCGCATCTGCCACGTCCTGTAGAGACAGCGTGCCACAGCCTGAGGAAGCCGGTTTTGGGACCGTTCAGGAGACGTTTACAGCGATACCACCACCACCAGAAGGGCCGGCGCTGCCCTGAAAACTCGCTCAGATGGGCCCTCGGACCCGGGCCCGCGGCAGCACCCGGCCTCGACGGAAGGGCCGAGCTGCACACGATGACTTCCGGCGGCCGAGCGGCACTCGGAGTCACACTCAGACCTGGACGGCACTGCGTTGCACAAGTACCAGTACATATGGGTGGAGGTGAAGCTTCGTTAACAGGTGAATTGGTTCTATTTTATCATTCACATCGACAGCAAACTAGTTAAGTTTTATATGATAAAACCCACATAACAAATACAATTAACTAAAAACTCTTCTTTTCTTCATTCCCTTTTCCCCCACTGTAACTGGAATGTCAAAATAAAAGGTTGAAAACTTTTAAAAAATACACTTAAGAATCTCTCGCATGCCACTGGGCTCCCAGGACAGGTGAGGTGTGATCTGTCCCCGGCCCTGGAGGATGGACAGAGGGATGGGCGCGGCTTCTTACCTGGCCCCTCCGGGACAAGGAGGTCTGGGGGCAGCACAGCAACGGCAGGGGAGTGGCGGGCTGGGCATGAGGGGCAGTGACGGGGGCGGGACCTTTGAACTGGTAACTCTACCTAGTGAATGTGACAGGGAGAGCCACCGCCGTCTCACCTGCTGGCTTCCTTGCTCGAGCTGCAAACCTCGCAGTGTGCTCTCCAGCTTCGACTTCTCCTCCAGCACAGCCGTGGCCTGGAGTCAAGTGCAAAGAGAGCGCGTTCAGGACTCAGTCTGTGAGCGACTCTCCCAGGGCGTTCGTGAAGTATTTCTCAGTTACCTGTATTTCGAGGGTCTTCAGCCTTGACTTCAGTTTCTCATTTTCTTCTTGAAGTCTTAAAATTTCCTTTGTGAGAAAATTCAAGTTTTATTATTTCAGCCAAAGTATTTGAAATTACTTGTTTCATTTAAAAATTTAAGTCAGCCGTGGCTGGTGTGGCTCAGTGGACTGAGTGCCGGCCTGCAAACCAAAGGGCTGATGGTTTGACTCCCTGTCTAGGGCACATGCCTGGGTTGCAGGCCAGGTCCCCAGTAGGGGGCGCAAGAGAGGCAACCACCCCTTGATGTTTCTCTCCCTCTCTTTCTTGCCCAGTTCTCCTCTGTCTAAAAAAAATAAATATATACAATTTTAAAAATAAGTAAAAAATTAAATTAAATTAAAATCACCCAATAGATGAAAAACCTGCAGGTCCCGGTGACTGGTAACAGCCCAGTTTTGCCCGGCCCACCAGCCCCGGCACCGGCGAGTCTCCTTTGGCCCTATGACTCCTGGGTCCTTCTCTCCTGGCCTCCGACTGTCTTCTGCCCTCTGCTCTCAGCATTTCCCAAAGCCCCCTCCCCGTCCCTCTGCCCTAGCCAATCCTGCAGCTCTTGGCTCTATTCTCAGCCCACACGGCACACCACTGCCACCGTCCTGAAGCACAATCGTCACTATCCTCATACGCAGCCCGAGCCCCTGGTGGTTCTGACGGAGCTGAAGCCGAACGCCTCTGCTTGTGAGCAGCTGTCTCCCTGGGGTCACCGGCCGGCCCACCTTGTTCCTGCTGCGCTCTGGCACACACGCCAGCCCAGTCCCGACCATGCCGGCCTCCCCCCCACCTCTGACCTGTTCTGTCCGCTGCTGGCTGTGCCCCCTTCTCTTCCCTCTGACCACTTAACCTGTCTTTTCTCTTCAGCCCAGCTCGGGCACGGCCTTACCCAGAACTGTCTCCCCTCCCGCCGTGGCCCCTGAGGGAGCACGTTAGCATCGTCCTAGCTCTGTTTCCAGAGCGTTCGTTCTCCCTTCTCAGCGAGACTGTGAGGTTTTCGAGGGCAAAGGGCAGGCGGTATACTGCTTTTTATCTAACTAGACCTAGCATAACGCGGACAATATAGATCATGAAAAATATTTATTTGTATATTGGTAATGCATTGTTATAAGCCTCTTCATGAAAATCCCTTCGTTGTTATGACAGCTTATAAACTGCCAACGCCCCTCAATAAACGACACCCAAACTTCCCTGCACGTCACATCCCCACGAAGAGATGCGATCAGGAGCTGCTGCCCTGGGGACGCACAGCGTGGCGCGGGGAACACGCTGCTCAGTGACAGGGGAGTGACTGTGTATGATGCCGGGGGTGTCGGAACCATGGGCGGGGGGACCGCTCTGTAAGTGATACAGGTGTCTAACCCCTGTGCCGTACACCTGAAATGCACGTAAGTTCATACTGAGCGTCAGCTGTAATCGAAAACAACTGTTTTAAAAAAGAGCTGCTGCAGACTCTCCGAAAGGTAAGTCCACCCTCTGCCGGCCCGCCGGCTGCCATTGAGCGAAACCGCTACAGGCACTCTGAGTGGCCCAGAGCCGGAGCCAACCCCTGCTCCTGCGTTTCTCCACTCGAGTCGGGCAGGCGACAGGAGGCCAGGACGGGGGCTTGCGTTCCTCAAATGACGGCAGCGTTACCTTGTTGAGGAGTTCTGCTGTTCCGCCTTCGTTAAGGGGGGCGAGTTTTGGCTTTGTGACATCTATGACGGGCTGGAATGAAACACGGAGACCAGGCTGAAAGCACCACGCCGAGTAACTCAACCCCGCACCATCTCCGAGCGCTCGCACTTTCGGAGCGGGGGAACTGAACTGTGCAGACAGACCCGCTGGGAAGTCAGCTCCACGGGGGGTGGGGGTGCTCTCGTTGGTGTGGGTCTCTGCTGCGCCCCAGGGCCCGATATAAACTAGACACAGAGATGGAACCCACCGTCCCCGTATCTTTCTTTAGGAAAATACGGATGGAAGGAAAGAAGGGAAGACAAGGAGGAGGGATGGCGAGCAGGTGTGAATCCTGACATCTGGGGACTGGACTTGAAACTGCGGGGGCGGGGACAGCTTTCTGCACGGACCCAGACTCTGCAGAGATGTGATGCTGATGAGGACCGCGGCGACTGCACTACGGAGGAAGGGTAACTCGGCACGGATATGCCGGCAGCTCAACAATATGTGCAAAACCCAAAAGAATCCATTCCCTTGGACCCAGAGATGTCTCAGCCAGAAACACAATCCAAGGAGTGACTGGAAAATCGCTTCGGACGTGTCCGTTCACGGGTTCTCTCTGGCAGCCCTTTGCCGCCCGACACGGGGGTCACTGATGGGGCAATGTTACGTGGTCACTGCAAGGGACGGGAGTGATTAAAAAGAGAAGCAGCTAACTATTAGTGCAGTCCCCACACGACAGGTGAGGAAAGCGAGGCGCAGCCATCTCGGGTCAAGTGCTCAGGGTCACGTAGCTCAGGATGCGCACCCAGGTGTGGCTAACCCCAAACCCACGCTCTGCGTCATCAGAGCGGAGGGCTGATGTGGCTGGGAGCCAGGTGGACGGCAGGGAGGGAGGAGGGGGGAGAGAGAGAGAGTGTGTGTGTGAGAGAGAGAGAGGTGTCAAAAACAGTTTTTCCACAGTTATTTACAAAGCTTTTCTTCTTTTGCCTGAAGATCTGGGAGACAGTGTTTTAATCCTGCTCTAAAATCGAGTGCTTTTCCCTGAGAGCTCTCGCTCCAGCCTCGGGATGCTCTGTGTCACTGGGGGATTCTAAAGACTGGCTGGTAAGACACGGACTTAAAATGACCAGAAATTACCTTTTTATTGGAAGACGTAAATTCTGCTTTTTCAAATTCTGCAACTTGTTCTAATAATTCTCTTGAAGATAAAAGCAAATATAAAAAAATTATTTGAAGTAAATTTTAAATGAAGTCGCACACACAAGAATAAAATCACTGGTACCAACGTATCCCATGCCAGAGCGGACAGAGAACGATGACCACTTCAGCCGGTCAAAACTGGTGCTTAGCCACTAGTGGCCGGGAGCCCACACACACGGCCTCCACGCAGAACGGCCTGCAGCACCAGAACATTCCACCTCCTCCGTGTGCCACGTGATCGCCAGAGCATCAGTGTCGAGACAAGCACGTCTGAAACTCGTGGTCGACTGTGGGTTTCTGAGGCGCCGGAGGGAGCGCTCTATCACGTAATACGCATCGTTCGTTAGCTGCCAGACGTTCAAGAAAGACAAGCTGATTTGAACAGAGGAGCCTCGCAAAAACGGAATGACGGTAGTTTGTGACATCTAGTGGAAAAGTACGGTAGAGTCTCCAGAAAGACAGGCGGCTCAGGTGACCGGCCGATCACCACCTCCACCTGTGAAGGGGAGAGGGCGCTGACCCCTCCCTGCCGTGGGCCCGCCCCACGTGGGCCCGCGCTCTCCCGAGGCCCACGGCTGCGCTGGTGCTCCGGTAACAGCACCCCGGGGTCAGAGCTCAGTCGTTCCTGACCTCTGGCATGACTTTTCTTAGAATGGGTTTCAATTTTGCCGATTTTACCGTATTTTTTAAAATTAATGCATGTTTGGAATATGAATGTTTTTTACAGTTCCTATTTTAAAGATACGTGTATAATTTCCTATATGATTATTTAGAAGTAAGCTTCCAATATTGGTCTGAAGTGATGGTATCTGAATTTTTTTTCAAATGTTTCATAATCTTTATTTCCTCGTCAACCTATCTGTAAATAAAGACTTCTTATAATACCGATCAGGCTAGCAAAGATACTGTGAGGAACAGTTAGTAACAGCAGAAAAGCAATTCCATAAATCTCAAATGCCCTCCCAGTACCAGACTCGGTAGGAGGAGGGGACTCTGATGGCCACGAGCAGCACCGAAGAGATCCCCAGGGACCGAGCCTTGCCGCTGCCCCGCCTGGGCTCTCACACACCAGCCCCGGCGGGGCCAGCAGCGGCAAAGGCATTCGATGACCTTTAAGAACGTGCCTGGGCCACTACCGTCATAATCTCGGGCACCAACTTTACTACCTGTTTTCGAGTTCGGAGATGTCTGTCTGCAGCTTGAGGTACCACTTCTCCGCCTGCGCGAAAAGCTGCCGCAGGAGCAGCACGTTGGTGTGCGCCGTGTTGATGAGCTCGGACTCCACCTCGCTGTGCACCACGGCCCGCAGCCCGTGCAGGACTTCCGAGACCTCGTCCGCCGTGAAGGTCTCCTCCACCAGCCTGGAACACAGCCGCGAGACGTCTGCACGCGTGGTGAAAGACGCTCCCAAAGCACAGCTAAGAAAGACGCCCCGCCACCCCACCCACGGGGCTGCTGGGACTGTGTCTCTGGGAGCTGTCTTCCTCATTTACGAAAGCAGGTCAAAAATAAGCTGCATTAAATCTTGATGTCTATTTAAACAATTAAACTGTGGCTCATTTTTCAAATGTGGACATCTTTTAATACAAGTATATGCTCAGAGACATTTCCCCAAATGATTTATTTTTTTCTTTAATTTTCCAGTTTTAAATCTTTTTTATTCTCCACTAAAATTCATTTTATTGCTCTGGCTGGTATAGCTCAGTGGATTGAGCAAGGGCCTGTAAACCAAAGGGTCGCTGGTTTGATTCCCAGTCAGGGCACATGTCTGGGTTGCAGGCCAGGTCGCCAGTGGGGGGCTGCTTGAGAGGCAACCACACAGTGATGTTTTGCTCCCTCTCTATCTCCCCCCATTCCCCCTGTCTAAAAATAAATAAATAAAATATTTTTAAAAACTGTGTTTAAAAATTCATCTTATCACGATAATTTCAAAAGTCACCTGAAAGATGTAATTTTGCCTTTATTTCTATTATTTGTCTAGGACTCAAAAAACTCCCCCAAAATATCCACTCTGAAACTAACTTCTCAGTTACAGCTCCGAGGACCACTGGCCATGCATCGAAGTGGACATCCTCCTGGACAGGTTAAAACCCCACCTCCCACACAGAACTTGGTTTGGGAGGGAACCTGCGGCCAACTTCTTCAGTGCCCTCACTTTAGAGGCGGGAACATAGGCTCAAAAGGTGGAGGTGACGTGCCCACAGTCCCTCTGGGGGTGACAACCCCACAATCGAGTCCTGCTCCCTCAAGGACGTGCCCAGCAGCTGAATCTTGGAGGAAGCTTCTGGGCACGCCTCCTCCTTTGGACAGATCTCTCCTCTCCCCACCTCCGCCCCCAGAGCCCCCACCCTTCTGATGCCCAGAAGGGCAGCAGCCCAGCCCAGCTCCACCTTCTTCCTCATTTCCAAAAGGACCTGAAGAAGGGAGCTGCCCCGGAGCCCAATCACAGCTACACTCAAGTTCATATGATCTGATTTGCCATTCTTTAGTGTCTCATTTAGCCAGCAGAGTTTAAATGCTGTGAAAAAACCAAAACTTGAACTGTTTTTTTTTTTAAGTTTTTTCTTTTATTTATTTATTTAGGATTTTATTTATTTATCTTTAGAGGGAGATAAGTATCAATGTATGGTTGCCTGTTGTGCATCCCTCACTGGGAACTGGCCTGCAACCCAGGCATGTGCCCTGACTGGGAATCGAACCAAGGTCGTTTGGTTCGCAGACCCGCACTCAATCCACTGAGCTACACCAGCCAGGGCAAAACTTGAACTGGTTTTGATGGAAGTCTTGACTAAATACACTAACAATCTTACTATGTTCTCTAACAGGACACACCAAATCTGCTTTAAAACTACCTTTCTTTGGCAACCCGATTTCCCTCCTAGAACAGCAGTTAAGGTGCACAAAGTGGGCGGTCAAGGACCTTCAGGGGCGGTCCCACGGCCTCGCCCACTAAACGGCTGCTGTCCCCTGCTGGGGGCTGGGAAACCAGCCAGCCAGATCACACCAGTGACTGGAACAGTTAGTGGTTGACACCTAAAGGTCTCTGCTGCCCAGGGAAGGCCATGGCTTCACGACAGGTGCAGCTCGTCTGCGGGACTTTTTCATTTATGTCTTACCCCTGCCACAGCCTCATTCCGAAGTCATCTGAAGTCTGTTATTTGGTCCTTTTCTTTGGTTTCCCTAGGATTCTGAAGGTCAAACGTCAGTTTTCTACAGTCTGTTTTCCCTGCTCCTAATTCTTCAGTATGAACTGCATAGGTGTTTTCTTGCAAACTGTCATTATCTTATGGCTCTACTCTCTTAATTAGTAACTCAGGTAGTTCAAGTTCTGGTATCTTGAATACAAGCCTGCCATTAGCCCATGCGCACTTCACAACTTCCTGACTGCCTGCCCTTTGGAAACGCTGTAGCCCCCGAGCATACGCCCTGCTGGGTAATGGGCTGCTCCCGCCACAGTCTGAGGGTCACGGACCCCCGAGGCTGCGCAGCCGCTTGGGGAACGGCCGTCCCCGACAATCCTGGCAATGGTCCGGACGGCCTCTGCCGCAGCACCCCACATTGGCCACCAAGACGGGTCCTTCCCACTGGGCTTCCTTACAGTCTTCTGATACCTGCTCTCCTTGAGGTCTTGGAAGCAGGAATCTACAGTTTTCAGTCTCAAGCCTCTTCTTGACCGAGCAAAACGCATATAATTAACAACTTCATTTTGATGGTGCTCATTTAGGCCCAACTCTGCCTGAAAGAGAGAGAAGTAATTCCCTTGTCAGTCTTACAACTGTAATAAAGGAACCGACAGTGAAGACACAGGCCGTGCTTGGGCGGAGCCTGCTGGACGTCCACTCGATCCTATTCCCCCCCTTTTCTCAGGTACATGGCTGCCCCACGAGGGACACTTCCCAGCCCTCCTTGCCGTCAGGTGGCCACACCTGACTACTGCTCAGCAATGGCTGTCAGTGGAAGACACGAGGGCTACTTCCAAAGCCTGGGCCTTAAGACAGGGGGCAGGGCCTCGTCACAGCCCATTTCTCTGACCCATGGGGGATGTGGTGACTAGGCTGCACTATGCAGACAGCAAGCAAGCCCTAGGGGTTGGGAGCAGCAAGAGGAAAGGGACCCGGATCCCTAAATGACTTCATGGAGGAGCCCTGACCTAAGACAGAAGGCCGGAGAGATGGCTGTTAGCAGAGACACCAACCTCTGTATTCTCTAAGCGGCTGTTTTCCGGATCTCTTTTGCAGCCACTCACCATTCCCTCTCTAACACAGCTTTAAAAAATGGATTTGGTTTCGACAGAGCCATTAATTGGTGTTGATTTTAAACCATATGACAGCTTGCCAACTGTGAGCTAGAGATTAATGAAATTCTTTTCATTTCATGGCTACACTGAAAATTAAAGAAGAAAACTATAAAACTGAACATCTTATGTAGGGACTACATTAGACAGGATTATTTTTATTTAAAGAATAACTTGAACTGTCATAGCCTTCTTAGGGGAGTGAGACAAAAGTCTCACTTCCAAGCCTTTTTTTAAGGCTTATCCCTCACTCTCAGTATACGGGGTTGCCTCTGACTTTGTGGAGGCCAACGCCAAGGTCATTGGGCATGGCCTCCTTCACCACCCCTCCAGTCCCTCACTAAGGCTTTTCTGTATTCACACCCATCCGCGCCTCTTCTGGCCGTCTTGATTCCCTTAAAAGCTAAGTCTACAGGAGCCGGGACCTTGCCCATCTGATTCTGAGACACGCCCAGTACTCTGGGAGTGTCTGGCACGGAGTGGACGTGTGCCCAACAAATGAACTTACAGAGTGCCGCTCCTCTGAAGGTCGCTCCCTCATTGGGCCTTACTGGTTCTCTTTCAAACTCGTGGGGGGCTTTTATTTAACCAGTTGTTCCCCTTCTCAACACTCAGTTGGCTGCTTCTTCCCTTGAGACTAAAGAGAGGACTATGTCTATAAACCTCGTGCGTGCCACCATACAAAACTTGAGATTCCCTGTAGCTACTGCTGCTTCTTGCTGCTTCCCTTCTACTTCGCCACCCCCAATCTGTTATCTAGTCCTTAAAAGCACATGCCACTCAAATTGCTTTGGTGAAGCCCACCAGCAACCTCTTGATTATTATACAAATCCATGTCCATGGCTGATGCCTTGTTCTCAGCCGGCCTGCTCCTTTCTTTGGCTGCTAACCCCACCTTTCCTTCTTGATCTCATGTGTAGGCTCATCCTCTCGGGCTTGTCTCTCAAACATCCAGATTTCTCAGGGCGCTGCCCTTGGACCCTTGCTCTCCTCATTCTTTCTGTATGCGTCCCCTAAGGACAAATCGATCCCAAGGTTTCAAGGTTACCTGCATGCCTGACTCTCAAGTCCAAGGTGCTGACCTACAGGTGTGTGTCCCCGACTGTGAATGAACAACTCCACCAAGACTTTTCCTTTTCCCCACACTGTTTTCAGTATTTCTACAATTTGAGATGTTAAAGCTTCATAATTTAAGAACTACCCCAGAATTCATAATGTGCTTAATATCGTGCTTGTGCAGGTTAAATGGCCTGTTCCTATCTGGTAACTCTGTTTTCTCCTATCAAGAAGAGTTAAGACTGTCCTAAGACTAAGAGGAAGAAAATCATTCAAACCGAGAAGGACGAACTTTAGGACAAAAGTCAGGAAAGTCCCTCTCAAACGGACGGGCGTGAAGAAAGGGAGCAGAATGCGCAGCGGGGTTCGGCGGGAGACAGGAAATGGCATCACACGCCTCTGCTTCCCCACGTGCACACACGTTCACTACACGCGCATGAGCCAAATCGTTCGAGAAAAAGGCACAGGCTGACGTGTGGCACAAGCAGACAAGGCACTGGGGTAAAGGCCAACTTTACGTCTAGCTAGGCAATTATTTGTGGCCAAGCCACTGAACCTCAGCGACACCATTTTGCCAGCTGTTAAGTGAGCGGTAGATACGATGATCAGCTCTACAAGGTTTAGAAGTAAAGGGAAATATCCAAATAAGGAAGTTGGAATGCTTGACTTCTGCTGCAGAAATATTTTATTAAAATAATACTAATAAAAAGCTAGAAACATACAGCAGGCACCCTACCAGAGCATCACCAAGCTAGTGTCTTCACATTGTGCCGTGAAGTGAGGGGAGGAGGGGCGAGGGTACCGGAAATGGTTCCCTGTTCCTGTCTA
>PVKM010033375.1:0-16000 GCA_004027735.1 Carollia perspicillata
ACTGGTCTGGTGTGTATGTCTGCTTTTGGTATCAGTGTAATAATACTAGCCTTATAGAATCAGTTGAGAAGAGTTTATGAAAAATTGGTATTAATTTTTCTCTAAACAGTTGGTAAAATTCAGCAGTGAAGTTATCTGAGCCTGGTTTTTCTTTGAAAAATTCTCTAACTACTCATTCAGTCTCTTTACTCGTCATAAGCCTATTCAATTACCTGTTTGTTCTTGAGTCAGTTTTGGTGTTTTTTGTTTTTCTAGAAATTTGTCTAATTCCTGTAAGATACCTAATTTGTTCATAATACTTCCATTTTAACAGTTTTTATTTCTATGAAAAATAGTAATGTGTTCACATTCATTCCTGATTTTAGTAATTTTAATCATTGATCTAAAGGGGAAAAGCACTAACTTGGTTTTGTTGATTCTGTTACTTTTCTAGTTTTATTTATTTTCTCTCTGATTTTAATTATTTTCCTTCTCTGCCTGTTTTGAAATTTGTTTCTTCTATTTTTTAGTTTCTTAAGATGGAAGCTTAGGTTATTGACTTGAGGCCTTTCCTTTCTATGCAGACTCTGACAGCTCTAACCGTGCCTTTAAGCGCAGCTCCAGCAGCATCCCATAAGTCTCGGTGCTTCGTGGTTTGGTTTGGTTTGCGTTGTGGTTTTGTTTTAATTCCCACCTATTTATGAATTTCTCAAGTTTCCTTTTATTACTGATTTCTAAGCTCATTCCATTGTGGTCAGAGAACACATTTTCTGTAATTTTAATTCTGTTAAATTCATCGAGGTTTACTTTATGGCCTAACATGGTCTTTATGGAGAATGTTGTATGTATACTTGAGAAGGACACATAATCTTCTATAAATGTCTGTTAAGTCTAGTTGGTTTTTTATGTTGCTGAGTTTCCTGTTTCCTTTCTGTCTTCTGCCCAGTTGGCATATCCATTATTGAACGTGGGGGCTAGTGAAGTCTCCGCCTATTATTGTTGAATTGCCTCTTTCCCCCTTCAGTTCTGTCAATTTTTGTTTCGTGAATTTTAGGAGTCATATATATAATAAGTCTTCCTGATGCTTTATCATCATAAAATGTCCTTCGTTGTTAATAACAATTTTTACGTTAAAGCCTATTTTGTCTGATATTAATACAGTCACTCCAGCTCTCTTTGTAACTGTTTGCGTGGTATATATCTTTTTCTATCCTTTTACTTTCAGCATATTTATGTCTTTGAATCTAAAGTATGTGTCTTGTAGAAGCATGTAGTGGGATCGTGCCCTATCTACCTTTTCCTTCAGCTAGCCCAGCTTTAATCTGGATAAGACCTAGGTAACAAAATCATGTTTTAGTTTCTTCTCCTCTCATGGATGAATAATCATGCTGAACTGGGACTTGAGCCCAGTTTTTTTAAGGTCATTTCTTGATACAGTCTAATACAAGGCTGTTGCGACAGTTGAGGAGGGGGTTCCTAAAGAGCATTCGGCAGACAAATGTGTAAGTTCTAATGAATTAGATCATTGAACTCAGTGTTTAAAGACTTTTAAAGCAGTGATTATTGAGTCACAAGCGATTTTTTTAGTAGACTAGGAAAACGAAAGTGACTGTAAAAATTAGGCACATAAAAGTAGAACACCATAAGCCCTGGCTGGTGTAGCTCAGTGGATTGAGCATGGGCCTGCGAACCAAAGTATTGCAGTTTGATTCCCAGTCAGGGCACATGCCTGGCTTGCAGGGCAGTTCCCAGCAGGGGATGCACGACAGGTTGCAATACCATACATTGATATTTCTCCTCTCTTTCCCTTCCCCTCTAAAGATAAATAAATAAAATCTTTAGAAAAAAAAGAACACCATAAATCTTGATCTCAGAAATACCATGTATAGTATCACTAGTAACTGATTGCCCATTTTTCTTGTATGGAGTGTTCCGTTAAAGCAAGGAAATTGACAATATTTGATCCTAATGAAAGCTAAGACTTTCTTTACAGACCTGAGGTAGTTAATCTCATCTCCAGTTGCTCCCATCCATGTCTTCACCTTTCATTCACTAAAAGCCATTTAATTTACAGATCTCTGTAGGGTCATTTATTTTTAAACCGCCATAGTAAGCACCTAATTCTTAGTGTCAGTGCCAGCTGGTGTTAGCAAAGTGTCTGTTAGTCGAGTAGCTTTACCCAGGAACAGAGCGCTTTGTAGGTGGGTGTTAACGGAAAGGGCCCGGTTCCACCTGGCTCCTTGGGTTGGACCACAAACCCACATTCAGATAGGGATGGACTCCTGTGGAATTCTCAGGAGCTTTTTTGTGTCTTCCATAGTCCGTTTTCAAGTGATGATCAGTCAATAGTGCTGTGTTGGACAATAATGTTTTCTTTCTTTTTTCCAGTTAAAGGCATTAGGATTTCCTGAAGGACTTGTGATACAAGCATATTTTGCTTGTGAGAAGAATGAGAACTTGGCTGCCAATTTTCTTCTACAGCAGAACTTTGATGAAGATTGAAAGGGACTTTTTTTTTTAATCTCACACTTCACACCAGTGCATTACACTAACTTTGTTCACTGGATTGTCTGGGATGACTTGGGTTCATATCCACAATACTTGGTATAAGGTAGTAGGTGGTTGGGGGTGGGGCGGGAGGGGTCTAGGATACAGGGCAGGGATGAATACAGTGCATGTCTGCTCCATTAGCAGATGCTGCCGATCCACACAGCGTGTAAAATAGACAACCAAAAACCAGCTTTTGCAGGTCTTTATATCTTGTATAAAACAGTAGGTGATTTCATAGGTTTCACTCTTTTTAGTATACTAGATCCAGAAATTTAGTGTAATGAATGCCCTGCTTAACATTTCTTCGACTTAACATTGGTTTCAGAAAGGATCTCTGCTACCTAGAATCTACAGTCTGTATTTCATGGCAACACTGGATAATGGCTTTATGAAATTGAAAAAAATTTTGGAACATCTATAAACAGAATGCCAAATTATTAATGGTTATTGTTGCTGCTTCAAATAAGTATAAAATTAATGTCAAGAAAGCCCATTCTTTCATGTTAAATACTTGGGGTGGGGGAGGGAAGACGGGGAACCTTTTCTTAAAATGAAAATAATTACTGCTATTTTCAAATCTCTTGATCATTGAATGTGAGACCCTTCTAACATGATTTGAGAAGCTCTATAAGTATAGGCAGAGTTATTTTCCTGTTTACATTTTTTGGTTTGTTTTGGGGGGAAATTGGTAGGTGTCTAATTACTGTTTACTTCCTTGTTACATTGCAGTAAAAGTTTTAAAACCACCATTGCATGTTTGCTTTTGATGTATCCCTTTGTGAAATGAGCGCTTTGGGGCCAGTGGAGCAACGCACTCCCGCTCTCCTCTTCCCTCCCCTCAGCAGAAGCGTGTTTGTCAGCAAGTCGTGAGTTCAAACTGCTGCCTTTTTTAAACCCCACAAAACGCTGATTCAGTTTAAAATGCAGATGTTCCAGAACTGGGTTTCTGATATTTGTAAATGTTTTTCCTTATTAGCTAAGAATATATGACCATTAAAGTCATTAGGGTTATATTGCTTTCGAAAAGAGGAGGTGGACAGAACTATAATCCTGCATCCTTTATTGCATTGGAAAGACTGATGAAATCTTTCAGAAGGGTTGGGAGATGCGGCCGGAAAGAACTTTGGAAAATATACAATCAAGATATCTTGTGGCATATTAAAAGAAAAATCTTAATAGCAGTGTTGGCTTTTATTTGGACTTTTTTTTTTCATCTCACTTTTTTCTTTGTAATCTCCCTCATTGGCATTATTTGACCATAAAGAGGGGGCCAATGTCTACTTGTTCAGTTTTTCAAATATAAACAAGACTATTTAAAGAAATGTTTTCCTACCATCTGATAGAGTTAAGATGATGAATTTGCACAGATTTCTCCCTGCATAATCTCTTGCAATAATCCTTAGTACACCATTTGGTGATAACTTTTAAGCTTTTCCATCGTGCACTCGTAACCTATCTGTTTAGAAAATAAATGAAATCATGATTTTTCCCCCCAAATGTTAATCATTTAGTTAATCTTCATGTGTTTATTATTCCTTAAACCAACAGGCCTTTGGACTTTGTATTGCCTGTATGTTTTATGATGAACCGTGCAAAATATCTCAGGAGAATAAAATGAGGATTTGTAAATATGTTCGTCTTTCAAGGCATAGGAGTTGGGAAGAGGGTGGCATTTCTGGTCGGATTGTGGAATGCTTTCATTTTATGACATTTTATCTACTACTCAATCATTCGGAGATAGAGACAACTGGAGCGGGGAGGCAGGGGCGACAGCAGCCTCTTCCTTACTCGGGAATGTGACAGCAGAAGCTGGTGTCACGGAGCTCCTGTCCTTGCGCAGCGAGACTACACACACACGGTGGGATTGATTCATACCGGGCGGGAGTTCAGGCTGCGTCTGGCCGCTCTTCACAGTGCCTTGTTCATCTGCTTGAAGGGCCAGGCCAGACCCTCAGAAAGAAGTAGGCTTTTTGGGGACCTTTGCTGTTTTGTTTTAATTTACAAACAGTTTTGGTATATCTCTTAACGTAAGTGACTATTTGACCTTGGAATTTTGCATTTGAAGTATTGTGTCATCTGTTCCTCGAAATGTTTTTATTGTTTAGTCGCTCTGTGGAAAAATGGGAGAAAGCTTAAGTTTATATTTGTTAAAATCTCATTGCCACCCTCACGTCAACTATGTCTTCACATTGTATTAAAACACTGAAGTATTCCATCAGGTCATTTTTTCCTGTACAAGATGCCTAGGATTCTTTAAAGAATTATAAAATCTTCTCAGTGCATCCAACATTGCATCTCTCATTTTTTAAGTGATTTTTGCCATATAGAATCGTAGAAAGAAAGTCGACGGTGCCTCTGTCACCAGTCCCTCTCTTTTCCTTAGTGAGTGGTGAAGGTCGCAAGTAGAAGGCCAGGCACAGGATCAGTTTTATCGGGTCTCTTGTTTGTTTTCTCAATAAAGCATCAGAACAGAAATGGGATACCTGATTGGATAAAAGTCAAGTTTCATGAGGGCTTTTAGAGATGTCAGGATCCCCAGTTTTTCCTGTACATTATGTCTTACAGCAGCTAGCTGAAGATTGCTACCAAATGTCCAGCTAAGCGGCCACAGTTTCAGGGAGTGAGGCCTTCCTGACCCAGTCTGCAGTGGGGGGGCTCCCCCACTGGGAGGTCTGCTTGTCCTCTCGGTTCACCTCCGCTGTCCATTGTTCCACTTCATCCGTCCAAGCCAGGGGGTGGTGGACTACAGCCCGTGAGCCAAACCTGGCTCACTGCTAAGAATGGTCTTTACATTTACATTTTATGTTTTTAAAAATGATGATGGGTGAAAAGTATTCAAAGTGTCCGTGTCCATAAATAGTCTTACGGAAACACAACCACGTTCATTTGTTTAAATATCATCTATAGCTACATCTGTGGTGCTACGGAGGTTTGACGTTGAATAGCTGCAGCAGAGACTAAAGCCTGCAAAGCCTGAGTAAATCACTACCTGGGTCTTCACGGAAAGGTGTGCCAACCCTGCTCTAAACTGCGACTGGCCCATCCTATGTTGAATCGTATGGTGCTTTCTGTTCCTTTGGCGTTCTTGGCCTCCTGACTGCAGGTCTCAGTTTCAGTCTAATTGGTTTGTGACCAGCGCAGGTTCCTTCCAGAGCAGTGGTAGCACTCCCACCTCTGCCCGGACGAAAGGAGCATTGTTTGGCTGCTGTGTTGGCCTGGCATGTAGGTAGTGTCTCGCAATGATTCTCTGCGGTTGCTACACTATTTCTTGCTCTTGGAGGAAGATAATGAAATTCAGCACTAAGCGTATTGTCAAAGGCACCTGGCATAGTGATGAATCAGTCAGAACAAAAAAGGTAGTGAATCTTCGGTATCAGAGTCGGGGCAGTTGAACATCTGGAGAAAAGAGTGGGTGGAACCCTGGAGGGAGAAATGGAGCAGTTGGGCCTGTTTGGGCGGCCGACTGGTGTCCAGAGCGTGTGTGGGTAGTGGGAAGGGGCAGTGACACAGACAGCGAGCGAAGGCTTGGGCTTGCTAAGGAAAAGACACAACACTGCAGTGAAGGTTCAGGAACCGCAGGGACAGTGGTAGTGACGAAGGTCGGAAGAGGCCTTCCCTAGCACGTCGAGGTTAGACGTGGAAAGCTGGCTCCCCGCAGTAGGTTTTGGCTGTGGAAAGGAGGACTCCGGGGGCACCAGAGAAACACAGTGGTGACACGTTTGCTTCATACGTGTGGTGCTGCAGATCGCGAAGGGAATGGGAACTCGGTCTCCGCCATTGAGCAGCAAGCACTATTGAATAGTAAATAGAGCCTTTTTTTTTTTTTTAAAAGTATAACTTGTCTTCCAAGAACACAGATTAGAAAACTGACCCAGACCTTGCCTCTTGTCTTACTCAGTTTTCTGTTGTTGATTTAGGCCCTCCCCATCCTCCTTTCTACCTGGCTCAGAGTGAGTTACAGATGTTGAGATGTAACAGTCCTCTCTAGTTCATGAGATGGTCTCGAGGGCACCAGGCGCACCTGGCCTCAGCCTTAGCCCCAAGCAGCCTTATCTTTCCACCCAGTGTGTTGTACAGGTATTACGTTTGCTGCGATGAAAGTGGGAAGCCATCTGCCACACCTGTACTAGCTCTGCAGATGGGTCTCCTACCTGTCAATGGCATCCAAGCTAAGCATGTGTCTACCATGGCTGGTTACTACCTGTAGAATAGCCACCTTAAAAGCTCAAAGGGTTTTTGGTCATTGATAGCTTCTTTCCCTTTAACAAAGTCTAAAATTGTTTCAAAATATGCCTAGTGTTTGGCTGTAAATTACAGGGGCCAGTCCGGGTTTTATTTGCCCGCAGTGGCAGATGCGAACATTTAATAAATCAATTCAAAACTGACTTGTTAAAAATGGAATAAGAACGAATGGGCTGGTGGGGCTATGCCTTAGAACAGCTTGGGGTTAGAACAGGATTTAAATACATACACAAGTTTCTTTCTGGTCCATTGGGCCTGCTTCTGCTTGTTTGATAGCATTTTTAAATTACGTTATTGGGGTTATGTTGGTCAGTGGGACCAGCTTGATAGCGTTTTGACTTAATTCCTATATTGCCCTCAGTCCTAAGGACATTATATATAGAATAAATATTGCGATATTTTTTGGAAAGTTGAGTGTTTTATTTTAACCGATTTGTCACTACTTAGATTATAAGAGAGCTGTCCTACAGACTATCCCTCACCTCCGCTCGTTAGGTTTTTTCCTCACGACTCAAGTTAGACGGTTTTTGGAGGAAGCACCACAGAAGTGCTGCCGTGCTCTCACGGCCTCCCGCGTGGACGTGTGCCGCCGCTCATCCACTTCGGGCGCCGCAGGAAGGTGGGGTCTGCCGGGCCTCTGCAGGACAGTCGCTGCGTCTCTTCGTATTTAAGAAACACGTTATGGGGAGACATGTGCACAGTGTAAGTATCTTAGTTCTCATCAAAATTCTGCCCATTCGTTTTGCTAACCACGAATATTTCTTGCCTGAATTATTTACTAAGACGGTTGCCAACCGGGGATTTTCAGATGACATAATTTCTTTGTCATTTATTAGCTCACGTCTCCCTGCGTTCCTGCATTCTCCCTCGCCCACTTTTGCTTCTCTCTGGATTCAGATTCCTCTTCTATTCAGTGATATGTAATCCAATACTGCCGCTGTTTTGATGCTCCAAATGACTCGTGTGCGCCCTTAAAGCTGGCTTCTGTGTTTGGCGTGCCCTTACCCCCGAGAACTTGACTTTCTGGCACAAGAGCATATTCCAGGCTCTCGTACTTTCTGCGCCCCCTCCATGGAATTCACCATTTCTCCAAGGAGCTCTGGTTCCCTTTCATGGAAATTACACTGAGGAAACCAAGCTTGGTGCTAGGAGCGATCGTTGCTGCCATCTCACTGCTCCCGAGCCATCCGTCTCGGCTCATAGAAAACGACACACGTGCACACCCATTCACATCCGCGTTTCCGTATCTATATGTAGATCACTGGAAACTTGGGTTTGGGTACCTTGAATTCGAATCCAGCACCACACCGGACCTTCTAGCTTCTCCCTTTTTGTATTTCATCCCCTTAGTGAGAAACTCGGCTCCCGTTCTGCTCAGTATGTTTTCTTGTCACCCTCCCTGTATGTAGCCAGTCTCAGGCACTCGGCTGCCTTTCTTGTTTGAGTGCTGATTACCGTCCTGCTCAGCCACTTTCTTTGCACAGCCGGAGCATTAACATTTTAAATGTTACTTTTCACTGCGTTTAAAAGGAGGTGGAAATGTGTTGAGATCGTGTCTTCTGGGTTTAGCACTCTA
Source organism: Carollia perspicillata (assembly GCA_004027735.1). Lineage (NCBI taxonomy): Eukaryota > Metazoa > Chordata > Mammalia > Chiroptera > Phyllostomidae > Carollia > Carollia perspicillata. Next base: position 8,348 of record PVKM010033375.1, read on the forward strand.
AACCCAGAGTTTAGAGTTTCGTTCTGACTGTTTCTACACAAGGGAAAAAGGTCTTTCTTACTGCTCCAGTTGCTGTGCTGCCGGGTCAGTCTCTGGATGCCCCGGAATCGCAGCACATGGAGTTAAAGTGCTGGGTGACTTTTCCCGGTTTCCTTGTGTTATGGCTGGGGACCAGCGTGCTGGTGGTGGTGAAGCAGACTGCAGGAGGAGCCGGCTGGAGGGGGTGCACTCCACGTGCTGGCCTGCGTGTGGCCGGTCCCTCCCTCAGAACCCTCCAGGGTTGCTGCTCTGGTTCCTGCTGTGCGTCTGGCAAGTAATGATCAGTCATTTAGGGCTGGGCATGTGGTTTGGAACTGTTGCTTGTATCTCACTAATTCCTCTGTGTCTAAAACCATACGAAGCCTTCCTGTGACCCCCTTTTTCCTCTGATTTGGGCCTGAGGCCTCTGTTTTCTCAGCCACTTCTAAATACTGTCGAAGTGAAAACCCATAAAATGGGGTAGGAAATGAGAGCATCTAGCAAGACTTTCTCCCCTCTTAATTTAAGATTTTATTTATTTTTAGACAGAAGGGAAGGGAAGGAGAAAGGGAGAGAAACATTGATGTGTGGTTGCCTCTCAAGCGCCCCCTACTGGGGATCTGGTCCACAAGCCAGGCATGTGTCCTGACGGAATCAAACCAGCGACCCTTTGGTTCGCAGGCCAGCGCTCAACGCAGTGTGTCACAACAGCCAGGGCATCTGGCAAGTTTTTTCAAGTCAACCACGGTGCCTTTCATCTGTGTATCCCCAGAACCTAGTGACTGGCTAGGCCAGAGGAGATGCCCAGTCAGTATTTCATGGATAAATGGGCAAACAACAAATAGTTGGGATTTTCAGCATATTTTCTGGGGCTCTGCAGGCTTCATACCTTTTTCTGCCACACCTTCCATTTTAAGAAGCTGAGTGTCATCAATATCCAAAAGCTGCTTTGGTTTTCTTCCCTCAGCCCAGGGACCTTGGCCCCGGATTGTGAGAGCTTTGATATGCCATAGTGAGCTGGCTGGTCAGAGGGAGAATGGGATTCTGTTGACCATTTCGAGACGGGTCTGCATCTGAGCCTCGGAGAGCAGGCCAGCAGCCGCACTCCGGGCGCCCCGTGCTGAGGCTGCGCAGAGGGACTTGAGCTCAGTCGTCCGGGATTCTGTTCTCACCCTGCACACCAAACTGACCTCAGCTGTGTTTGCTCCACCTCGTGTCCTGCTTTTCTCTGTAAAACAGACCGTGCCTCACGGCTGCTGGTAGGAGTCAGGTGGCGGTGGGTTGGGGAGCATCTTTACAAGGCCAGCTTTGTTGCAGCTGCTGGCTGCTGAACTTGAAGTCTGGAAGAAGTCCTCTGTGCTCCAAGGATGGGAAGGTTACCACTCGAGGACTGAGTGGGGCTGAGGTCGCCTGTGCGATCTCTGGGCGCCTTTGTCCTTCCTTCCCACTTTCCTGTTTTTGCTTCCACACTCCCCAGAAACCGGTGGGCCTGCCCACTCCCCTGGGCAGCATGGCTCAAAGGCTCAAACATTTGACATCATCGGCACAGAAAGTTACAGTTTCTATGAACTGTTTCTGAGCAAAGCTGAAGAATGTTCTATCAGTTTCTAGGCCAAGGAATTGGCAGCTACGTCTCAGGTCCAGACCAAGTTTGGCAGAGAACCCGGCAGACCTGCCTGACAAAATGCCCACTGTTCCTTCACCCATCCCACGGGGCGCTCTTCCCGATGTTCCCTTTTGATTTTTTCTGACAGTCTTTCTGATGTGCCAGAGGCACAGGAACTCGGGTTTGGCAGGGGCTTGTGGGTGCCCTTCAGTGATCAAGCACAGTGCCTCTTTCACGCCTGACTTGCTCGTCTCCCCTTGAACGTGGCACTCATGCCGCTGGCTCAGGCTCCTCCTCCAGACCTTCCAGTGATCACCCAATCCGCCTCGCCCCACTGCCTCTCAGTAGGCCACCCTCAGACCCTAATGCATGTGTGGGGGTCCCTAAGCCAATGTCTCAACCTTTCAGGTCTTTAAGAAAGTGATTGCATCACTCCCTGACCACCTCCCACCCTCTGGCCAAGTCTTAATGCTGAAAAAATTCCTCATTTGAAATGAGTTTTGTCACGTCCCCTCCCACTGTGATCAACACCACTTCAGGGAGGGTCTGAGTGGTGTGAACTGCAGGAGCTCTCACCTCCTAGTTCTGTGCATGACCCATTATTGCAGCCTAAATTGGAGCTTGCTGGTTTGACAAGCCGCTTACCCTGTGGCCTCTGAGCTGCCTGTGCCAATACACCAGTTTTAGGGGTGTCCATCCACGTGGAGCCCACATCTGATCCGTGTTACAGAAGCAAAAGCAGCCTACCAACCGCAGACTTAATGTATCTTCTAGCTGTGATCTCAGTGCTGTTTGTACAAAGTTCTGTTCTGGCCTGAGAGAAGGGAGCTAACCTTAACACGTCCGGGCGTCTCACCCTGTTAAATGCTAGCATTGCCATCTTCTGCATTAACTGAGGTTGATCAGGCCAGAGTTACACCGCTCCTGAATGGCAGCCAGGCCCCAAAGATACCTTGGTGACACTCGTGCTGTCATCCCTGCCTCTTCACTTCCTCTGAGGGGTCTTTTTCCTTCCTGTGATTTTTTTTAAATCCTCCTTGCTGTTTTGACAGGTTATTTGTTCCCCTGGTGATGCGCCTGGCTGTTTGTTGCTAGACCAGCAGTTCTTAAAAAGCGGCCGGGGCACCTGGGGGCTGAAGGGCTCTGTCAGGCCAGAACTGTTTTGCTAACACGGAGGCTGCTCGCAGGCACCGTGGAGTTTCTGGAGGCTGCACGGCATGCGCTGTCATAGCAGATGGAACGCAGGAGCAGATGCAAGAATCCAACTGTCTTCTATTACGCCAGACAAAGATTTGCAAAAATCAAACACTAATTTATTTAGAAATTATTTTTCATAAAGATTTTTAAGAAACATGTCGTGGGGTTATTTTAAATAAAGTACTAATGATACATTTTAGACTTCTCAATTTTAATTTCTAGTCAAGTAACTATTGATTTAACCCCCATGAACAGAAACTCTGGTTTCTTGATTTTTAAGAATCAAGGGAGAGAGGAGAGGTCCTAAGACCAGAAAGTTTGGAAATTGCTGTTAGGTGATGGTTTTGCCACTTGAGGCAGACGCGGTCAGAACGTCAGGTGCCTGGAACTTGCTTGATTCCCCTCTACGTTACCGCAGCCCCATTCCCACTTTCAGGATTAAAAAAAAAAAAATGCTAACCTCTGTTTGGCTTTCAGCACCCTGTATAGACGTGCTCCAACCTATGCCTTCAGCCTGTCTCCCTCCCTGCCTAGCACAGTTTGGAGCACTTCGTTACCCAGGCCTTTCCCCACCTCCATGTGTTTGCAAGTGCCGGGCGCTCCGCCTACGAATTCTCTCATCTTCCTTGCTGCGCTTCTGAACTCCGGCTCCACCTTTAACACCCACTTTCAGTGTTTGTTATGGGCTCTGAAGGTTTGCCTGCCTAGGCCAGCAGAAGACTACTCCCTTGTTCTACTCTCTGAAGATGTGATGCAGGAATTGCATGTTTGACCATAATTGTTTATTTGCACATTTGTATTCTGAGAGTGTCAAAAGCAAAACTTGCTCTATAATCCCCGGCGGTGGGAGCTCGGCACTCGCAGCGAACGGGAACTAGAAGGACTTGTGCTCGGGCGTGCTGGCTACAGGGCTGGGGTGGGAGGAAGGAGGCTTAGTCCGACATGGCCAAGGGACGGTAAAATGAAAAGCTAGTGAATAACTGGAAAATGCAGGGACCTGACAAAGCAGGCTGAGGAGGTGTAGCGAGAATGCTCCCTGCCGTGCCCTGGCACGCCCCCTTGTGGTGAGGGAGAGCCACGTTTCAGGTGGAAGCACAAAGCGGGGAAGAGCCAGGCCGGTGAGGAAGAACCAGTACTTTCGCTAAGCCGACCTTGGGGAATTGGGTCAGGGGAGGAAGCGAAGATGCTGGTGTAAAAAACCCAGCTCACGATGGCCCTCTATCGCCCAAGCTGTGCTGGGAAAAGTATATTCATTGAGCCCTAAGGCAAAGCCTAGCACTAGGCATCCCCTTGGGCCTACAGAGAAAATGATTAAGGAGGCAGGCCCCAGATGGCCAAAAGGCTCACCATTTGGGAAGGGGACTTGGTCAAGTTCTCAGGGACAAAAAGGGCTGTTGTTACCTGCACGTGGAATAGCCAACTTCAGAATTCTAAAGGAAGTTAGAATGCGGGAGGGGTTTTTCCCCAGGGCTATCCAGAGGAGGCCTGGGTCTGAGGGTGAGCAGGGAGGGAGGTGTGGGTGCTGGAGGAGTCCTCAGGTGGGAATAGGCACCCCACCCCTGCAAAGAGCTGACTTTAAGCTTTTATTTTTAGAGAGGGGGGAGGGAGGTAGAAAGAGGGAGAGAAACTTCGGTTTGTTTCCTCTCCTACACGTTCTAACTGGGAATCGAACTGGCAACCTCTCGCTTTGCTGGGCAATGCCCAACCAACCAAGCCACACCGGTCAGGGCAAGAGCGGACTTTTGAGAAGCCTTGCTTCTCAGCTAGAGATGGCAGCGGCCCTTCCCGGACTTTGATGCAGAGAGAGCCACTTTCTTGGGGCTTGACACACATGGCCGGGTGTCTGCCATTGCTGCTCCGTCTGGACGTTTATCCTGAGCCGACGCCTCCAATGACAGACCTCCAGGGGGTTGACTGCTGTCTTCATATGCCTGTGTTGAGATGGTGCTATTGAGTCACTCGTTTATTCGTTCATTCACATAATGTTTGTTGAGCACTAAGAACCAGACTGCTCACTAGACTGAGGACGCAGAGTAGGGCCCAGACCCTGCCCTGGGGGGTTCTGTGACAGAGCCTTGCCACGCCATAACAAGCACAACAGCAGGTGCAGAATCAGCACAAAGATGAGGCTTCATGGACGCTGGGCTGTGAGGTTTGGTGGGCGCACACACGGCGGGAGAAACGGAAGGAAAGGCGTTCCAGGCTGAAGAAGCAGCTTTTGCAATGGCAAAGATGCAAGAAAGGGCCGGGCAAGTGAGACCTAGTGTGGCTCGGGCACTGGTCTAGGAAGTGGGAGGTAATGTTAGGACAGAGCCGAACTGATAAGGCACTCAAATGGCACTTGTGGACACTCGCACTTGAGCGTAAGGTCAGCGACTGGCCACGTGGGTTCTGTGGACAGGCCCCAGGGCCTACTTCATCAAGTCATAAATATTTGGTGAGTACCTACTGTGTGCCAGGCATGAGGAGGAGGCTGAACGGGCCACCTGCCTTGAAAGCTACAGTTGAATGTTTTACATTTGAGGCTTCTGCCTATGACCCTATAATAGGGAAAAAGAAGGTTATTGGCAAAAAATAAATAAATCTGCAACCTATCACTTCACTGGAAGTCACTGCAGGTTATATTTTAATTGATGGGTTGGGGGGGTGCTGGTAGTATCATTTATTTTCTTTTTAGGAGGGGGGAGAGATGTGGTCAGATCTGTTTTCAAAAAGATAAAGATAATTATGTGGCTTCTCAGCCCTTCCCTGCAGCCACAACACAGGAGGCAGGAAGTCCACTAAAGGGGGTTGGGGGGCAGTTCTCTGGGCCCTACTGGGTGCTCCCACAAGAACACAGTAGTGGCAGGTATACGGCCCCCCCCCTCCAGTTCCAGGAGCCAAAAGGAGAGGTCCATTCCTTCTGGGAAGGAACCTGACCTCCTTTCAGGCCGAGAGCACAAAGCCAATGCAATCAAAATACCACCCAACCCCTTTCCTTCCTGGGAAAGAGACCACATGGAGGAAGGACTGCCTGGTGGAGTGGGAAGAGCCCCGTCTTTGAAATGATGCAGGTGTGGGTTCAAATCCTAGTTTGGGCACTTGCTACTTACTCATGTGATTTTGGACAACTCACTCCTATTTTCCTGACCCGAGTGTCCTCGTCTGTAGTGATGATAATTATTATTTACACCTGCCTCACTTACCAGTTATGACACATTACAAAGCCAGAGCCAAGGAAGCAGCACAGGATGAAGCAGACAAATGGAAGGAAACAGAAGACCCTGAAACAGATCTAAGAGCAGCTCGGAGCTTGCTCTGTGAGAAATGCGGCGGCATGAATCAGTGGACAAAGGACGGACTATGTAGCAAATGGTGTTGGGGAAACTGGCTTCTATCTGGACAAAAATAAAGTCACGTCATGTGTTTGTGTGTGTGTCTTCAGTTATCTTAGGTTGGCAAAGGCCTAAATATGGAAGGCAAAACTATAAAAACTAATGAAGAACTTTACAGGCCTGGCTTAACAGAAGACGCCACCACGGACCAAAAGGCTCACACACAAGGAGCCCAAGAGCCAGGACGTCTGCTGCAGGCTGGCGGTCCAGCTGTGCCAGGTTCTGCCCAGACGAAGCAACTCCACCTTCAACCTGTTTGTGCTGCAGAGGCTGTTTGTGAGTCCCTTTCCCGGGGTGATCCCCGAGACGAAGCTGCCTGTCCAGGAAGAGAAATGAGACAAAACGGCTGTGTCGCAGGGCTGACAGGTGTGTCCAGGAGGTGCCCAAACTGAAGGTGTGCACACGGGGCATGAGCAGCCATGTCTGTGCAGCCACATCCTCGAGGCCGGGACACGATCCTCACCGGCAACCAGCCGTCACGGGACTCCTCCCAGGGCGCGGTGGGCACCAGCCTGCTCTGGTCCTCAGGAGGGCCAAGGGCTCCACAGGCACTTCGGCAAGGCCCCAGCTACCCTGCACAGCCACGCCAAATGCCATATTGCCGACCAAAGGCCACAAGGTCGGGCACCCCAGAGGCTGACAGGCTAGCCTCAGCCACCAAAACTAACCCAGATCCTATCTTGTTGTGAAAAAGATTTTGGATTCTGGTGGGGTTGCGGGGGGATGAATAAAAAGAATATGAGCATTATTTCGGCTCAGGGAAGGTAAGGATTTTTTAAAGTAGATCCCAAATGGAGAGAAGGAGGTGGAGGTGGGCCCGGAGGGCACTGCTGCCTTTCAGGAAGAGGCCTCTGTATTGTTGTAGGGGGCAGGGAGGGCCAGGCCATGCCACTGCCCAAATTGTTCAAAGGAGCCCGGGGAAGCACGCAGGGGCAGGGATCCGGGGACTTTATCTTGGCTGGAGGGAGTTAACTGAAGTTTAGCCACTCCGGACTTTTACCTCTTGGGCTTGTCCTGTCCTGGGGTCACTCCCCCTTCCTCTGTGGAAGATTCCATGTGTGCAATTAAAAAGGCCCCATAGTTTCCATTCCTGGCTGTCCATGATCTGCTACTGGCCTTTAGCTAGCTGCTAACTTCCTGTAGGGATGTCGATAGTGCTTACCCCTGGCCATCTAGTTCTGTGACCTTTAGAGATACCTCGGTCTCCAGCGCCTGATGCATTCGTTGCCTGCTAGCACACTCCACCCCCAGGTGCACCATTCAGTTCGCCACAGTGCCAGGTTTCACAATGGGAGGCTACCTGTGCTGGGGCCTGCCTGTGCTTTACCTACACCCATGATGAGGGCCCCCTTGGCAGCGGAGAGGGGAGTAACGCAGCTCCGTGCCCCACGTAACCACCCGCTTTCTTAGGCCATCTCAGTACCAGCTGCCACAGATGAGGTTCTCAGGAATCAAACA
>PVKM010033376.1:0-16013 GCA_004027735.1 Carollia perspicillata
GGAATTGTCACTCTAAAATGAAGTATACTGAGTATCTCTTTGGGTTTCTCCAATTTTCAAACATTCTTCCCAGTATGTGGCGACTCATAGAAGCCAATTCCTTTCTCGGTCTACCAGTACCCTATCTGGTGAGGATCTAATAGCTAGGTTTGTAATTTAAAAAGCAAACATGAATGTAAGAGCACAAGTAAATATGTTGCAATGAGTGGAGTAGACAGGCTGTAGCAGTAAAGTTAAGTGATTCATAATACACTGCAAATATGGCACATATATGGGCTCTTACTTGGCATGTCTAATAAATAATTTTTATATAACTCAAATTTCTTAGGAGCTTTTCAACATCAACAGCCTTCAGACTATTTCCTTTCTAGATCTTTCTTTTCAGCCAAGCTGTCTATTGCTTTTGGTTTTCAAGTACATTTCTCTCCTATTTGATTGTACTTTTCATCCAATACATTTCTTCATCTCATTTTTAACTAAATTCATTAAGAAAATTGCTGAAAGCATCTTGGCCAGAAACTTAGAATTCAACACTAGATCCAACTCCCCCAGCTAACAAGACCCATCCTTTCCTTTGCCCAGGACATCATACCCTGGTTTACTCTTTTACGGAAATCAAAGGCTGCTTTCCGGGCAAGCTGAGACTAGTGCCTTTAGCTAGGAGGCAGATGCAAGTATGATTTCTAAATATCTTGTTTCCTGCTTTAAAAATTAAGTTAAGACTCTTCTCTTTTTACTTCATCAGCATCGTGTTTTACGATTGCCTGCAGCACCGCCCCAAGCCCCGCTCCCTGATTTTCACTCACCGGCTGCCTTTTGACACCGAGCCAGTTCTTCCAAACCAGGACCCGGAGCTGGTGAAACTGGGAAGCCATCCTTCCAACACTCCAAACAACAGAAATTGTCTTTTTTACTCCACCCCTCAAAAAAAAAAAAAAAAGAATTGGTCCAACTTGCTGTTGACAAGGGGTCAGAAGCCTTTTCACGGCATAGCTTTCCTGGCACCTGGGGTAAGAAACCCACAATTTTCTGCCATGGATCTTTTCCTGTGCAAGGATTGGCTTAATTCTTCACCAAGGAGCACTTCTCATCCAACTCTTCCTCACAAATAAGGACCCAGACCGGGATCTTTCAGTGGCTTTTGCTTATTTTAAAATAACTTCCAGTTGCTGGTTGTTGTATGAAGTCCAAACTCAAAGAGAGAATGAATAGCATTTGGATAAAGCCTGACTGTAAAAAAAAAAAAAAAAAGCTGAACCTACACCTCCTACTCTCCATGAAATTAACTGCCTATCCACACCTTCAAGAAGGTGTCACCTGCACCGAACACGTCATGAGGAATTAGGTGGGACTCTTGCCAGGCCAGTAGGACTTGTCCTAGTTTCTCTCGCCTACTTTGCCACATAGCGCCTGCTCTGGCAGAGGCAGGACGTAAGGAGCATTTTACAGACTCTAGGCCGGTGACTCTTATAATATCTACAGTGTCATGAAGCTGTTTTAAGTCAATAAGACCAGAGGTAAGCTGAAAAGCTCTGACTATCAGTCCATCATTAGATATACAGAGAAAGTCTCAAGTTCAGTTTAAAGCTGAGTGGAATATCTGGATTTTGGGGAAGTGACTATGTGGGCTACATCCCGTCTTCTATCACAATTTACTAGGTGAAGAAAATGCAGAAAACAAAAGGTAGCAATAGGTGACATAAATAGCATACAATGGATTCCTCATTTTGGAAGCGTGGATTCCTGAATATGTTATATAAAAGCTCTTTCAATCAGGTTAAAGGAAACATAGGCCCACCAAGGAATTTTAATAGTGAATAAGGGGATATGTAACGGAGAAGCCTGGCATAAAGGCTTCCGGAAGTCATGTTGCTTACACACCTTAATGAAAACCCATTCCCTCTAATATTCAATGCCTCTACCATCTGACTCCAGCTACTTTTCCAGTCTCACCTTCCAATAGCCTATTACAAGCACGTGACCACTTGCCGAACTGATATATCTTACAATAGGCAAACATAACCTGTACCTTCTGGTCCCTGACTTGTTTATGCTACCTTCTCTACTTGCCCTCCTCCTCCCTAAACTCCTACCTCTCAGAATTACTCCCAAGTTGACATTTTCTATGAAGCCTTTTTTTTTTTACTTTATTTTTATTGTTTACACTATTACAGATGTTCCCATTCCCCCTCTTTTCCCACCTCCCACCCTCTGCCTCCACTCCCCCACTTCCTGCTGGCTATCATCCCACTGTTGTCTCTGTCTGTGCCTCATGCCTATATGTTCTTGGCTATTCCCTTCACCTTCTTTCATCCAGTCCTCTGACCCCATTCCCCTCTGGCAGCTTCCAGTCCATTCCATGTATCTATGCCTCTGTTTCTGTTTTGTTCATCAGTTTATTTTGTTCATTAAATTCCACATATAAGTGATATCATATTGCATTTGTATTCTCTGACTGGCTTATGTCACTTAGCCTACTACTTCCCAGGCTCATCCATGCTGTCACAAAAGGTAAGAGTTCCTTCTTTTTTACAACCACATAGTATTCCATTGTGTAAATGTACCACAAATTTTTTATCCATTCATCTGCTGATGGGCACTTGCATTGCTTCCACAGCTTGGCTATTGTAAATAATGCTGTTGTAAACATGGGGGACTTATATTCTCTTAAATTGGTGTTTCAGAATTCTTAGGATATGTTCCCAGAAGTGGGATTGCTGGGTCAAAAGTCAGTTTCATTTTTAATTTTTTGAGGAAACCCCACACTGTTTTCCACAGTGGCTACACCAGTCGGCATTTCCACCAATAGTACACAAGGGTTCCCCTTTTCCACATCTTCACCAGCACTAGTTGTTTATTGATTTATCGATGGTAGCCATTCTGGCAGGTATGAGGTGATACTTCATTGTGGTTTTAATTTATATCTCTCTGATAATTAGGGACATTGAGCATCTTTTCATATGTCTGTTGGCCATCTGGATGTCCTCTTTGGAGAAGTGTCTAATCAGGTCCCTTGCCCATTTTTTAATTGGATTGTTTGTTTTCTTGGTGTTGAGTTATGGGTTCTTTACATATTGTGGAAATTAGCTGCTTATAAGATGTATCATTGGCAAATATGTTCTCCCATACAGTAGGATCCCTTTACATTCTGTTGATGGTTTCTTTTGCCGTGCAGAAGCTTTTTATTTTGACGTAGTCAGAAAAAACTAAGAAACAATCTCATTTACTACTGCAACAAAAACAACAACAAGAAGAAAAATAAGGTAACTAGGAATAAATTTAACCATGGGGGTAAAAGACCTGTACTCAGAAAACTATAGGACATTGAAGAAATAAATTGAGAAGGATACAGATAAGTGGAAGTATATATCGTGTTCATGGATTGGAAAAATTAACATTAAAAAGTCCATACTACCCAAAGCAACTTACAGGTTCAACACAATTCTATTAAAATTCCAATGGCATATTTCATAGGTCTAGAATAAATATTCCATGAAGCCTTTTTAGATATACTGCAAGAACTATCTTCTCTCCTACCTTTGAATCCAGTATAATTCTTCGTTTCTATCTATCTCAAGGAACTTACATTTTTGCCTTAATGTTACTTTTGTGTGTCTTATTTTCCCATTACATTGCAAATTCTTTGAGAGCCTAGACTATTTTACATGACAATACCTCTTCATACATGATCAGTGCTCAATAATCACTCTGAGCCAAAGCTGGTAAAGCCCTCTTTCGATACACTTTTCCATCACTCTATTTGTGAAGTCAATTAAAACAATGTTTGGGTTCTCCCTTCACACCTGCAGCAAGTGCTCCCCTTCCTGGTCCCTCATGTTCAGCTTCCTGGTCTCCAGGCCAACTCTGCCGTGTTGATGACAGCCAGCCTGGGGCTGAGAGGGCCCATGCTGGCACATGCCCGTTGCCTCAATGTGGTTCTTTCCCTACTGTAATGACTCCATTCCTCATGAGTCAATATGTCCTGAATACCAAGAATCTGGCTCTTTAATTGTTTTCCAAACAAGGTTAAAGACACGGTGTTCTTCAGACAGCTGACAGTGTCAGAAATGGAGTGTCAAGATTCATCTGGCCTTCTCAAGCTTCGCTGAAGACTCGAACTCCTGCTTCCTCATCTCCTTTCTCTGCCATCTGTCACAGTCTACAATTCACCAGCAGTTTGGCTCACAAGTAAAAATCGTTCAGTTGTGAAGACAAGGTGGAATTTGAGATGTGACTCCGTGTCTAGGTACATTACTGGCACACAGTCACTTCATTCAGTCAGGTTACTTCAGGCTAAAAAGTACTGACTCACCACATGATTGATGCAGGTGAGAGGTCAACTCAAAAAGTTCCAAATGGTTTCTCCCAGCATCTGCTCATCACTTCTCCACTATAATCATGTAGCTCTTTTGTTGTTGTTTTTTCAGTTTTGGTAAAACATTTTCTCTCAGGCTGTCCCCTTGCTCAGACACTTTCATCTACTACCTCAAATTTTCTAATGAAGATAATGTATTTTATTATATCTCATCCTGCCCAGAATTATTTCTGCAAAACAGTTTCAAAACTACATATTAAGTGTTTAATGTATGTAAGATTTTTTATTATTCTTGAAAGCATACCACATCATAGCACCAAATATTACACACTTTTCCTTGGAGACTGGGGTAATCTTTCACAAAATGTAATTCAAAGTAGTTTAAATTGGGTACATAGACAATCAGAAGTCCAAATTTTGCCCTGTTCTGAATAACTATAAATTTAAATTAAATTTATTAGAATAACTTGTTAATAACATTATGTAAGTTTCAGGTGTTAAACTCTATAATACATCATCTGTGTATTGAATTGTGTGCTTACCACTCAAAGTCTAGTCTCCTCCTGTTTTCGTAGATTTGACCCTGTTTACTCTTTCAATCATCCCTTCAGGCCCTTCCCCCTCTGGAAACCACCATACTGTTGTCTGTGCCTCTGAGTCCATTTTGCTTGCTCATTTGCTATCTTCTGTTTTATACCTTGCATGTGAGAGAAATCATAAGGTACTTGTACTTTTCTACATCTTGGCTATATTGACTATATCTGCTTCTAGAGTTTTCTTTAAGGTTCTCAAATTTCTTTTAAAATTTGGTTTTAAGCTGATACATCTGATAAGGGGTTAATATCCAAAACTTACAAAGAACTTATAAAATTCAACACCAAAAAAAAAAACCCCAATTAAAAAATGGGCAAAAGACCTAAATAGATACTTCTCCAAAGAGGACATCCAGATGGCCAATGACATACGAAAAGATGCTCAATATCACTAATCGCCAGAAAAATGCAAATTAAAGCCACAATCAGATATCATCTCACACCTGTCAGAATGGCTATTATCAATAAATCAACAAACAACTGCTGGTGAGCATGTGGAGAAAGGGGAACCCTTTTGCACTGTTGACAGGGATGTACATTGTTGCTTCCACTATGGAAAGCAGTGTGGAGATACTTCAAAGATTAAAAATGGATCTGCCTTTTGACTCGGTGATCCCACTTCTGGGAACATATCCAAAGGAACCCAAAACACTAATTTGAAAGAACATAAGTACCCCTATGTTCACTGCAGCATTATTTACAATCACCAAGCTATGGAAGCAGCCCAAGCATCCATCAGTGGATGAGTGGATAAAATAACTATGGGACATTTACACAATGGAATTCTACTTGGCCATAAAAAAAGAAGAAAGTTTGACCTTTGTCACAGTATGAATGGACCTGGAGAATATTATGCTAAGTGAAATAAGTCAGTCAGAGAAAGACAAATACCATATGATTTCACTCATATGTGGAATCTAGTGAACAAACTGAACTGACAAGCAACATAGAAACAAACTCATAGATAGAGAGCAAGATGACAACTAAGGTGGGGTGGAGGGATTGAGCAAAAAGGAAAAAGGACTCATGGACATGGACAAGAGTGTGGTGACTGTTGGGGGCAGGGTAGAAGGGAACTAAATGGGAATGGGAAAAATACAAAAAAAAAAACAAAAAATAAAATAAAATTTGATTTTAAAAACCGAATTTAAGATTTCATTGTAGAAAATGTGTTGACTAACAATAATCTTAGAAGCTACTATATCTTACATAAATCCATAATTATAACCCCACTGATCAGAAGAGAACTTAAAGTAATTCTTAGACCAACTATAAGAATCTGGGAGAGAGAATGTTGAAGGAGATTCAAGACAGCAATTTTTTTTTCACTGAGTAAGATGTAGTTTTGAATCCACCCCTGATTGTAGACTTAGGTGCTGTTGGTGGGTATCTTAGGCTTTCCCCTTGAAGGAAAAGACAACAATTTTGCAACCAGAAAAAAAGCTGTTTCCAGGACACACAGCTGCTGGAAAAAAAAATGTTTTTTAAAAAAAGCAAAAAGCTAAACTGAGCAGAAAATAAACAAAGGCAAAAATAGAAAAATACAACCCTAAAATTTACCAGAAAACTGTTCACAGATTTTATTCTTACAGGTGTACTGAGAAGTTAAATTGCTGTGTTTGTCAGGTCGATGGTGATCTACCACACTGCTCAGTCATTCCAGTGCTTCTGCCAGAGGCCAGCAGACCCAGCATGTCTTTAGGATGACTTCCAAGTTCTTAATCCACAGTATTTGCCTCCACTCACTTTCTCTGCTGGTGACTCTACTTCTCAGTGATCAATAGGTTCATTCTTTAATAAGCAAAGAATCATCACATCTACCAGAACTTAGGCATTGCTTGTTTTTATGCACTTACTTGACCAGCATTAAAAACAAAAATATAGCTTTATCATGGAATAGCTTGAACAAAAATTAGCTAATCCCCAAATCCCAGCCTTCTGCATTCCTGAATTCCAGTAATCACAAGTTTTGAAGAGTGAACCAGCCAGCCCAAATTTGACTGAGCCATGCCCACAGTTAGTTTGGAGCTTGCTTGATCATTCTCCTGAAGTTGGTCTTCTCTAGGGTTCCCTCCAGGGTACTTCACTTGCTGACTCTAACTAGAATGATGGCCCTGCCAAGGCTGCACACTGTGTGGTTGATGGGCCCCGTGAATATTAGAGGTAGCAGCTCTTGTCAGTCAACCGACATGTAGAACCAAGGACCAAGGCAAGAAGGAATCAGTCCAACCATGAACAGGATATTGATGTAGCTGAGACACCCCGATTTGTTTTAATAGCATTCATTAGAGGTCTGTATTCAAAAAATAATAGTAATAATAAGAAATACTGGACTACAAAGTCCCTGCCTTGTCTGTTTAGTAGAAGTCTAGCACAGGTTTTGCCCTGCTATACACGGTTAATTAATGCTTATTGAATAATTGAGTAGCAAACATTTGTTAAGCATTTATTGAATCATCATAGGAGGCCTATCAGATAGAAAAAAGTATTATCCTCATTTTCAAAGGAAAAATGTGATATTCAGAGAGGCGATGTAGCTTGCCTAAATTCACTTGCTTAGAAGGAAGACAATGAGAAGAGCAGCAGAAAGGGAACTCAAATGCTCAATCTGTTTTCATCTCTGTCTGTGCTGCCTCCAACCTTATGCACTGTTTGGCATGGGAAGAGCTGAGAAGGAAAATAAATAGCTTCAGGGGTTTTCTGGTTCTTTCAGAGCCTATAAATCACTTGTAGATATCTACTGAAAATGAAAAAAATATTAGCAAAGTAAATGCACAAAGAATAATTGCACCAGGAATTTAGCAAAGGAAGATTGTTCTATTTAGGCTTCTTGGTAGAGCACCAAAGAAAGTCCCAGCCTGGCCCTTGCCAGCTTCACCAGGTGTGTCTCTCCACTCTCAGCCATCCTCCTGTCATCTGCCGGAATGCCCTCGATGAGGATATTTACATTCAGGCTTTCGTCATGCTACTCCCTCTGCCCCAAATGAAATCCTGCTCATTGCTCATTCTTCGATGAATGACTCCAATGTGACTTCCTCTCTGAAGCCTTTCCCAGCACTTCCACCCACCACGCCTCCACCTCTGGCTGACTTAATCACCTCTTCATCTGTTTTACCATGGATCTCTGTTCATAAAGATAATCTACTTCTTTCTAGCTGCTATTACAGTCTGTCCATCTTGCTGTCTGCACTCTGAGACCCTTGAAGAGAAGGAGCCTGCTTTATGAAAGAGTAAGAGTTGGGGATTAATTCTAGTTCCCTGAAGAATGTTTAGAACCTTGGCCTGACTAGGTCTAAGTGCTGGTTTGAAATAATAGAAGATAACGTTGGAAAAGTTAAGAGATTTTTATGATAAAAACAGAGGGCACTATCTTGAGGATTTAATGGGAAGTTTTGGCAACTCAGCTAAAGAGACAGAGCATGATAGAAATGGTGCTGTGAGAAGATGAAATTATTAGTAAAGTTATTAGATTCAGGTTTAGATCTGAAGCCTCTATTTTGAGCTGGGAGAAATGTGGGATTGAATTACTGGTGAAATAAAATAGTTTAGGATATTTAATGGTAAGCAGATCTGTAAATATACTCTTTCACCTCCAAACTGGTTTTTGCCTATGGCATCAGTGGCAACTTAATTTTTCCCATGATTAATTAATTTTTATACTAACGTCCTATGGGACACTCATCGTATACAGGATCTAATCTCGATGATAAACCTGTGAGGTCAGTATTATTATCTATGTTCCACAGATAAGAGAGCATAGGTCAAGTATCTTCCCCAAGTCACACAGCTATTGAATGTCAGAACAGTGATTTGAACTTTGGTCTCTGTGTCTGCAAAGCCTGTTCTTCAACAGGACCTCATAAAGCAAGCATAGATAAGAAAACATGGCAAGTGTATGCATTTAACCCAGGTAGAAACATGCAATAAGTTGGGAAACTGAAGCTAACTCATGGCAAAAATAACAGCATCTTTTTTTTATGAGAAGGGTGGAGCTCCACCAGACATTTAAGATAATGAGGCACCAATTGCTAATCCCTCCTTACCTGAGATCCACCTTCGATGTAAGGCAGTGATAGCCAATGCTGTGAAGCAGGTGGGTGTGAAGGAGGTATCAGATTCTGGATTTTCAGGTGCTGTATCAGCAGCACTGAGACACATCATCACTGCAGTGATGATGGGGATGGACAAACTGTGTCAAGAAACAACTGGTAAAGATCCACAAAACCAAGTAAGACATATTTTAAGGAGGTTTCAACAAGACTCAATCCAGCTAAATTATAAAGCAGCTTTTCTCTTTAGGAAGATACAATTGGCACAGGCAGAATGGACAGAATGCTTCATCACAAATAACACGGTCTTGTCAGGTGAGCCAGTTTGATAAACTGATTACCTTACTTACCACTGAGCCACGTGAGCCTGGGAATTTCAGGGTGATTTAGACTCTTGCAAAGAATTACTCACCCACTCACCCAGGATGAGTAATAATTTACTTTGTTAAACAGATAAACTATGCTGAATTAATTAATTTTATTACATGTATTCCTACAATCTTCTGAAAATGAGAAATAAGAAAAATTGGTATTTTTTTGCCAATTGATTAAAAATGGGGAAAAAATTGAAGTTTTAATTCTTCACTTTAAAGGAAAACATAAAAATGAAAAGACTATTGGTTTTCTCAACTTACATCTTTTCTGCCATAAAACCTAAAGCAGCATTAAAAGACAAATCTATGTTTTTATCTAACACCATTTTTTTCTTTATTGAAAAAATACAATAACAAATTTCTGCATGTGTTTTAGCCTTTGGTGTCCAGCTTTGATAGAAAAATTGATTTTTCTTGAATAACCTAGAAAATGATCATTCCTAGCATCTTGAAATTCATAACCTTCAGTATGGGAAAAAGAAGACTCCATGATCTGTCCCTTCAATGTTGCACAGCACACGATTTTTCTATATGCTTTCTGTGTTTATTCTTGCTAAATTACTTTGAAAGCAGAGGGCTGGGGAAAAGGGACGGGTCAATGATTTCAATTCGTCAGTAGTTAAATATTTTAGTTGAAAAGGCTGGTGAAGAAAGCATTGATAGGCCAGTCTGCAGGGAATTAAGGTCCTTAATTTCGGGGGCCTCCATATGACCTCCCTTTAATAGCACCTCCCTTTCATCAGCCCTCTCCCCCCACGAGCAATATTTTGAAACAAAGGAGAAGCAAAGATATCAGGTAGAAATGGAAAGGGGTACCTAATCTTCATGCATACTGGCATCTGATACTTGGACTTTTGAACAAGATAATGTCATTTTTTATATAGGATGAAATAAATTCCCAAGTTCATACTAAAAATATCCATTTTTGTATGTGTTTTATAGACATAAATATATGTCCACATATACTTCTTTATAAACATGTAACTAGAGGTACAAAGCATATAAGTATATAAAGAAACATTTACAAAATTTTAGCCATTATGTAAGCACACATGGATTGTAAAAGCAAAGAAAATGGTGTACAATAAAAATGAAACATCTGGCCCTCCAGGTATGCATTTTAACAGGTGCTTTATCAATAGCATGTGACAAATAGAGCATATGGCCATATCAATAAAGTCCTGCACCAGAAAACTGGACAGATCTTTTGAACAACAACAAAAAATTTGTAGCATATAGATACACCCATGGCATTTTTCTAAGCACATGAATTCAAAACCAGTGTAAATTAAAGAACTACATGTCCACTAATTTTTAAGTTTTTACATTAACCTTCTTACGGGGGGAAGTACTCACACATAACACAAACCAATTTATCTCAGTGTAAAATAACAATTGAATGACTAGAATGAAGCAAATCTTGCCCATTCTGCTACTACTCTGGGTTTCTCTCTGGACCACAGAATTGTTGTGAAAGCTGGTTGTAATCTGTATATAGACTATAATAAAGAAGAATCTTGTTCAAAACTCTCCAAGAGGCTTACACAAACTTTCCTACCATTAAGGCTCTTATGGGAAACATAATCCCATTCTCACCTACAGCTTGACCCTCAAACCTTCAGCCTTCCTTCAATAATGAAAGTTCATCGCTTAGAGCAAACAACAAGCATTTTGTGTAGCACAGGGAGCCCATGAAATGTATCTGTGCTGATGCTGTGATTCTGCTGCCTCGGGAAATCATTGGCAAGATGCCATTTTGATATAGCAACTTCATTCCTTAAACTAGGGGCCATGTGAGAAATGCCAAATCGTGTTGAAAGCGAAGGCACTGACTATGAGGGGAGAGACCACCACAAGAGCTTTTTTAAAAGAAACTTGTTTTGCCTAGCAAAGAAGCACAGCGTTTTGAGGAAAAGAGCAGAGGGGGTCTAGTGAGCAGTTGGAGATAGAAGCCACTCAGTTGTTCCCAGCTAAGTCGGCTCTGAAACTCAAATGCTCTGCCTAAAAGTGGTTTTGCTTACTCCACAGATGCGTTGAAGAGTTAAATTAAGGTATCGAATAAATGTAAACAATATGCATGTTCACTAGGGCCTCTCTGTCCCTCAGTTCTTAAGTCTATGCATGTGGCATGAGTTAATACGCTACACAACCCAGGTAGAAACTGAACCCATGGTGGCCTACACAGGGAAGCAAAAACAAAAAGCTACACAAAGGATTTGATGAGCACACTACCTTTACTGCAGGGTAGTGGGTCACAAAGGGTGTGTGAACGCTCAGTCTCACCAGCTCAACCCTTCTCTAGCCCCTCCCATCTCCTTCTTCTCTTTACTCCATCTTGCTTCTCTCATTCTGGGACAATTAAATCCTCTCCTCTTCTCTTGCTGAGTAGTTTTGCCTCCTTCTTTGAGGCTTCTATACTTCCTGAGCTCCAGACTCCAGAGGGACGCATTTATACCCAAGCTGATAGGTAACTAGTAAAAGGGCTATTCTCCCTCTGTGCAAAACTCTGGCAGCAGCTCCTAAAGGACTAAAAGTTTTCCCAACTCCTTATAGTTTATTACTATTATTACTGCCTAAAATAATGTGTGATCACTTGGGACCTCCAGAACAATGACAATTAAGGAAAATAATAAGATTAATTCCACAGCAATTATTTCAAACTCAAAGCAATATTCAATTACACATCAGTGGCCATATGAAATATAGCCACTTTCTATTTTTTTTCTATCCCTAAGACAGTATGAGTAGACGTACAGACCCCTCTGGGATCTGTGACGTATTCTCAGGGGTCTGTTATTCTTTTTGAAGATTTAACATTTTGTAGCTTTTGTGCTTATAATACTTTTTGTAAATTAAAGCGACTTTATTCTGTGTCATCTGGATGACCGCCTTATGAACAATTAAGTGTCAAAAAATCATCTGTGGTACAAATTTTCAACCTTCCAGTGAATTGACAAACGTCTACATTCTCATTTTCTAATATGAAAATGACATCATTGCTACAATGTCTGCTATTATAACTCAAAAGAATTGTTCAATTCTTCTACAAGTTATAAAAGTAATACTTCTCTGTAGCAATGATAAGTCATAACTAAATATTCTTCTGGGTTTTTAATATATTTTAGGGCTTTGACTTGACATCATTAACGTGACATAGTGGAACAAAGCAAGGACTATTTGAATTCTACAGAATCAGTGAGGAAAGAAGGTTGGACTTAGTACAGAAATTATATGTTCACAGTAGTATTGAACAAATGCAAACAAATGTATTTAAAATGTTAGTTTCAGCACAGAAAAAGAAAGTAGCAGTAAATGACTCATTCATAGTATTCTAAAAATAAAGTATAACAGTGTGGTGATTGTGGGGGGGGAGTGGGAGAGGTGGAAGGGGACATAGAGGACACAAATGGTCATGGGAAAAATATAATAAATAAATAAAGATAAATTTAAAAACTAAAATGAGAACTAAGTATAAATCAAGGCTTCTTACTTATACTTCAAATTAAGAGGAGGTTGCTCTTTGGAAGGTTCTGATTAAATATAAAGTCTGAACTAAGAAAGGTTTATAGAAATTAATATCATGTATGCTTTTTATGAACATACATTTCCTACATTTAGAATATACTTACTCTTCTTTGTAAGTTAGTGATGAATCCATTTAAATATCAAAAATGATCAGGTAAATATGCACATAAGCTGCTATGTTTAAAGGCATGAAGGACAGAAAATTAGATCCTGAGCAACATCGAGAAACTCTAGAGACAGGAATTTAGGGACACGTGATGGTCTTTCCATGTGTCAGGAAGTCCCCAGGGATTCACTTAAAGGCTAAGCTAAGTGTTGCTGTAAAGATATTTTGTAGATGTCATTAAAGTTTACAACAGTTAATCTGAAGTAACAGGTTATCCTAGATAATCTGTGTGGGCCTGATTCAATGGTAGAAACACTTCAAGAGTGGTACTGAGGCTTCCCTGATGAGAGTTTTAGCCTGTGGGTAGCAGGTTTAGCCCAAGACTTACAGCCTGCCCATTCCGATGTCCCAGGCTACACATTTCAGACCTGCCTGGCCAGCCCCCACAATTGCATAAGCCAAATTCTCGCAATAAATGTGTTAATATAGATCTCCTGTTGGTTCTGCTTCTCTGGTGGGGCCCTGATGGATGCAGGGCCCCAACAACCGGACGATATGCTAATGTTCAACACTCATAAGAAATTGATAGCAAATGAAAATTTAAGTCCAGCAGAACTTTTTAGGTATTTGGAAACTAACCCCTCAAAAAATTTTGTTATCTCTTGATTTTTAAAAAGTTTCTGAAACAGTCAAATCTACATATAATACTTGAAAGAAAAAAAGGCATTTGGTTTCAATACATTTTTTAAATGATAACTGCTTCTTATGAAATAGCATTGTTGATTGCAGAACTGGGAAAGTTTCAAGGAAGTGCTGTACACTTCCCTAGATGAACAACCTCATTGGATGAACAACTAAGGGACTGCAGTGTAGGGAAACTTCAATACTAGAAAAATAGTCTTGGTGAATGGCCATTGCTGGTGGGTACCAGCATGATGCTTCTCAGCATCAGATAGAACTGCCTGAGGGGCTATGAGGCCAGAGAACAGACAAGACCTGTCACTCTAGAAGAGACCAATGAGGTTCCACAATGAATGTGGGCCTCCTATTTTCCAAACCTCACAACTACCTTGACCGCTGATCCTTCTAGTTCATAAACTCAACCCTCAGTAAGTTTCATCATCATCCTGGAGAGGATCACAGGCAGTAAGAAGAAATATGAAAAACTGAGATTTATCCCAAACACATTGAGCCATCATAAAAAGGTTACATAAACTAGAAAAAACTGGTAAATGATGTTACCAAGTTTGTAGAATTGTCTTTTCCTCCATGTTACCCCGTGAACTAAAATGTTGTAAGGGAAATCTGATCTACTAAATAAAATAGAGAAGCTGCATTTTATTTGCACATTTTATGACAACATGAGTAAATTTTCAACCTCATCTCAACATGTGTTCTTGTTTCTTTTGCTGAAAGTACTGGGATTGAAATATTAATGGTGTCAAGTGATTTTCCCCCAAACCTACTCCCCAGCTGTGCTCATGAATATTCCTAAAGGCTTTGTTTGTTTTATAACAGTAAGAACAGGGAGGGGTTTTACTTGAGGATGAGTTAGAACAGAAAGATAAAGAGGGGAGTGCATGGCATCTACTCCTTTTCAGAAAATCTAAACTAAATATGAATCAGAGAGGTTAAAGGGATGAGAGTCAAAACCTGATGGAAATGTTCACAAGAGATTTTGTGAAACTGTTGAATACAAGCAGAATTTCTTTGTTACCCAGGTGATAAGAAGCAACGTGAAATTAAAAGAACAAGACTGCTCTTTCTGCCAAGCACATGTTAAAAAGCATTTACAATCAGGAATCAAGTGCCTGAATGCCCCCCAGACATCAAACCCTCTAGCGCAGAGGAAATGTGGAGGAAGATAAGGCAAAGGGGACCCAGTAATCCAGACTGACCCTCTAAGACAGCCATAGTCCCATAAAAGTTAGTGCTAGTTCCTTAGTAAGGACGAAATGGAGTTTCATATCAGAAGTCACCGGGTTTTTTAACAGTAGAACTGTCCTCAAGTTTGGCTCTAGCCTCATTATTTGACTGAAATTCATACTACAGCCTCAGCTGCTGGAAGATAGAGTTGAATACTTTAGCAAATGTCATTTCAGACATCCTGGACCCTGTGTGCAACTATGGTTACATCACCGTGTATGTTACCATTATACCTAACCAAAATTTCATAGTCAGTCATAAGAATAAGACATGTTGTTCGGATTTATTATTACTATCTTAATTATTCCTTTCAAATATTGGTAAAAATCTTTAGATATAATTAGGAATGAAATTTGTTTATGTGCTTGTCATTGAAATTTTATGTCAATTGACATATAAATGTATATTCATTATAGCACGCATAAAATGTGGTGACAATGATGTGCTTTGAAAGCTGTTAATTTAAAGTACAAAACCAATTATTATTAAGAAACTTGAAATTGTGAAGTAAATAGGAAAATAGATTGACAGTTAAAATGAAAGTTAAGAGAGAACGCACAAGCTTGCTACCTTTACAAAGACTGTTGTGGTACCAAGTCTCCAGGATGGAACCCAGGGACCCTCACCTCCTGATATCTCTGCCCTTGATGAATACCTCCCTATACTGAATAGAACTGACCTCCGTAAACAATAATCACATAGTATGACTTCTAGGATTATGTCAAAACAGACATGGAGGCTTCTGCCTTGCTCACTCTTGAATCATCTGTCTTGGGAAAAGTCAGGCATTATGTTGTGAGGACACTTGAGCAGCCTGAGAAGAGGCACACTGGGAGGCCACGAGGGGTCTAGCCAATGACCACCACCAGCTTGTCAGTCATTCGTGTAAGCCAACCTGGCAGCAGGTCCGCCACCCCAGTCACGGCTTCAGATGACTGCATCCTGATCAGCCTGTGAACGCAGTCTCAACAGAGACCCTGAGCCAGACCTGCCAAGCAAGATAAGACTCAGCACGTTTCTAACCCACAAAAAGTGAGGATAATAAGTGTTTATTGTTCTTTTAAGCCACTGATTTTGGTGTGACTTCTAATGCAGCAAATCATGAATAACTACTACAAATATAAT
>PVKM010033377.1:0-16012 GCA_004027735.1 Carollia perspicillata
GAGAGATTAAGAGAAATGCAAGACAATATGAAACGTAATAATATCCATAAAATAGGGATACCAGAAGGAGAAGAAGAAGAGCAAGGGATAGAAAATCTATTTGAAAAGGTAATTATGGAAAACTTCCCCAAGTTAATGAGAGAAAAAAGTCACTCAAATACAGGAAACACAGAGAGTCCCAATCAAGAGGAACCCAAAGAGGCCCTCTTCAAGACACATCATAATTAAAATGGCAAAATTCCAAGACAAAGAGAG
The DNA here is from genome assembly GCA_004027735.1 of Carollia perspicillata. NCBI lineage: Eukaryota > Metazoa > Chordata > Mammalia > Chiroptera > Phyllostomidae > Carollia > Carollia perspicillata. The sequence goes on from PVKM010033377.1 coordinate 256, forward strand.
AATCTTAAAGGCAGCAAGGGAGAAGAAGGAAGTAACATAGAAGGGAGCCCCAATAAGGTTAGCTTCTGACTTCTCAATAGAAACACTCCAAGCCAGAAGACAATGGCAAGAAATATTCCAAGTAATGAGAACCAGAGGCCTGCAACCTAGGCTGCTTTACCCAGCAAGGCTCTAAATCAAGATAGAAGGCCAAATAAAGAGCTTCCAAGACAAAAGAAGTCTAAAAGAATATGCATCCACCAATCCAGCACTGCAAGCGATGCTAAAAGGACTGCTCTAAGGAAAGGAAGGAAAAGTGAGAGACAGAGAGGAACATGGGTACAGAAATGGCAATTAATAAGTACCTATCCATAATAACCTTAAATGTAAATGGATTAAATGCTCCAATCAAAAGACACAGACTAGCTGAATGGATAAGAAAGCATGACCCACATATATGCTGCCTACAAGAGACCCACCTGAGGACAAAAGAAATACACAGACTGAAAGTGAAGGGTAGGAAACAAATTTTCCAAGCAAATGGACAGGAAAAAAAAGCCGAGGTAGCAATACTCATATCAGACAAAATAGACTTCAAAAAAAGAGCTATAAAGAGAGACCCAGAAGGTCACTTCATAATACTCAAGGGAAGACTCCAACAAGAAGTCATAAACATAGTAAATATATATGCACCCAACATTGGAGCACCCAAATACATAAAGAAAATCTTAGAAAACTTCAAGAAAGACATTGATAGCAACACAATTATAGTGGGGGATTTTAACACTCCACTCTCAAAAATGGACAGATCATCCAAACAAAATATCAACAAAGATATTGTGGCATTGAACAATGCCCTAAGTGAAATGGACTTAACTGATATATATAGAGCCCTGCATCCAAAAGAAGCTAAATACACATTCTATTCAAACGCACATGGGACATTCTCAAAGATAGACCACATGATAGGACACAAAACAAGTCTCAACAAATACAAGAAAATTGAAATCATACCAAGCATTTTCTCTGACCACAAGGGTCTGAAATTAGAAACCATCCCCAAGGAAAAAAACCCAAAACACTCAAAATCATGGAGACTGAATAGCATGCTATTAAACAATGGATGGGTCAAGAATGAAATTAGGGAAGAAATCAAAAAGTTTCTGGAAACAAATGAAAATGAACTTACGACAACCCAAAATTTATGGGACACAGCAAAGGCAGTCTTGAGAGGGAAGTTCATAGCAATACAGGCCTACCTAAAAAAGATAGAAACATTTCAAACAAACAGCCTAACCCTACGCCTACAAGAACTCGAGGAACAACAACAGAGACAGCCCAGAGCTAGTAGAAGGAAGGAAATAACCAAGATCAGAGCAGAATTAAATGACATAGAGAATAAAAGCACAATTCTAAGAATCAATGAATCCAGGAGCTGGTTTTTTGAAAAGATAAACAAAATCAACAAGCTTTTAAGCATGCTCATCAAGAAAAAAAGAGAGAGGACCCAAATAAACACAATCAGAAATGAAAGAGGAGAGATTACAACTGACACCACGGAAATACAAAGGATTGTAAGAAATTACTATGAGGAGCTATATGCCAAGAAATTTGAAAACCTAGGTGAAATGGACAAATTTCTAGAAAAATATAATCTTCCAAATCTAAACGAAGAAGAAGCAGAAAGCCTGAACAGACCAATGACAGCAGATGAAATTGAAGCAGTGATCAAAAAACTCCCGACACACAAAAGCCCTGGACCAGATGGTTTCACAGGAGAGTTCTACAAAGCATTTAAAGAAGAACTAACCCTGATCGTTCAGAGACTATTCCAAAAAATCCAAAGTGATGGAAGACTCCCAAACTTCTTCAATGAAGACAGCATCATCCTAATCCCAAAACCAGATAAAGACACAACAAAGAAAGAAAACTTCAGGCCAATATCACTGATGAACATAGACGCTAAAATCCTCAACAAAATATTGGCAAACCGTATCCAGCAATACATTAAAAAGATCATACACCATGACCTAGTGGGATTCATTCCAGGGATGCAAAGATGGTTCAACATTCGGAAATCAGTAAATATAATACATCACATAAACAAAAGCAAAGACAAAAATTACATTATTATATCAATAGATGCTGAAAAAGCATTTGACAAGGTACAGCACCCATTTATGATAAAAACACTCAGCAAAGTGGGAATTGAGGGAGCATTCCTCAACATAATAAAAGCCATATAGGAGAGACCTACAGCCAACATCATACACAATGGACGAAAATGAAAAACTTTTCTACTAAGATCAAGAACAAGACAAGGTTGTCCACTTTCACCACTTTTATTCAATATAGTTTTGGAAGTTCTAGCCACAGCAATCAGAAAAGAAAAGGAAATAAAAGGCATCTAAATAGGAAAGGAGGAAACAAAACTGTCACTGTTCGCAGATATGATAGTGTACATGGAAAATCTGATAGACTCTACCCAAAAACTGCTCAACCTAAGAAATGAATTTGGCAACACAGCAGGATACAAAGTCAATATCCAGAAATCAAAGGCATTTTTGTATACCAACAATGAAACAGCAGAAGCAGAAATCAAGAAAAAATCCCATTCGATATAGCAGAAAGAAAAATAAAGTACGTAGGAATAAACCTAACCAAGGAGATAAAAAAACCTGTATGCAGAAAACTACACAACACTGAGGAATAAAATCAAGGAAGACACAAACAAATGGAAACATATACCATGTTCATGGATTGGAAGAATTAACATCAACAGAATGTCCACATTACCCAAAGCAATATATAGATTCAGTGCAATACCTATCAAAGTACCAATGGCATATTTCACAGACATAGAACAAGCACTTCAAAAGTATATATGGAACCATAAATGACCCCGTATAGCAGCTGTAATTTTGAGAAATAAAAACAATGTAGGAGGGATCACAATACCTGATATCAAACTGTATTACAAGGCCACTGTAATCAAAACAGACTGGTACTGGCACAAAAATAGGCACATACACCAATGGAACAGAACAGAAAGCCCAGAAATAAACCCAACCCACTACAGTCAGTTAATATTTGACAAAGGGGGCAACACCATAAAATGGAGTAAAAATAGTCTCTTCATCAAATGGTGTTGGGAGAACTGGACAGCTGCGTGCAAAAAATGAAACTTGAGTACCAACTTACACCATACACAAAAATAAATTCAAGATGTATAAAAGACTTAAATGGAAGCCACGATACCATTAAAATCCTAGAGGAGAACATAGGCAAGAAAATCTCAGATATCTCACGCAGCATTTTTACTGATATGCAACCCCCCCCCCCCCGAGCAAGGGATATAAAGGAAAGAATAAACAAATGGGATTTCATTAAAATAAAAAGCTTCTGCACAGCTAAAGAAAGCAGCATTAAAATAAAAAGAGACCGAACTATATGGGAAAACATATTTGCCAATGATACCTCAGACAAGGGTTTAATCTCCAAAATATACAAAGAACTTACACAACTCCACTCCAAGAAGACAAGCAACCCAATTAAAAAAATGGGCAAAGGACTTGGACAGGCATTTCTCCAAGGAGGACATACAGAGGATTCAGGGACACGTGAAAAGATGCTCAATATCGCTAGTCATCAGAGAAATGCAAATTAAAACCACAATGAGATACCACTTTACACCAGTAAGAATGGCCATCATAAACAAAGCAACAAATAACAAGTGTTGAAGAGGTTGTGGAGAAAAGGGGACCCTAGTTCACTGTTGGTGGGATTGCAGACTGGTACAACCACTATGGAAAACAGTATGGAATTTTCTCAGAAAACTAAAAATGGAACTGCCTTTTGACCCAGCAATTCCACTGCTAGGATTATATCCCAAGAACCCTGAAACACCATTCCAAAAGAACCTATGCACCACAATGTTCATAGCAGCACAATTTACAGTAGCCAAGTGTTAGAAGCAACCTAGATGCCCATCAGTAAATGAATGGATCAAAATCTATGGTACATATACACAATGGAATTCTATGTGGCAGAAAGAAAGAAGTAGCTCCTACCCTATGCAACAGCATGGATGGAACTGGTAAGAATTATGCTAAGTGAAATAACCCAGGTGGTGAAAGAAAAATACCATATGATCTCACCTTTCACAGGAACCTAAGCAACAAAACAAACAAGCAAGCAAAATATAACCAAAGACACTGAAATAGAAAACAGGATGACATAACAGAGGGGATAGGGGAGGGAATTTCAAGAGAAAAAGGGAAGGGATTATAGGAACAAGTATAAAGGACACATGGACAAAAACTAAGGGGGGTCAAAATGGGAGGGAGGTGGGGAGCACTGGGGGGGCTGGGATGGGAGTAAAAGACAGAAAACTGTACTTGAATAACAATTAGAAAAAAAAGAAAAAATCTTCATCTTAGATTAAAAAAAATAAAATAAATAAAAAATAAGGAAAAAAAGAAAAAAGAATGATGAAAAATTTCTCTAATCCGGAGTGTGGAAAAGCCATGCAAATTCAGGAAGTATAGAGAGTCCCAATAAAGATGAACAGAAAGAAGCCTACTCCAAAGCACATCATTTATTAAATTATGAAATTTTAAAGACAGAGAATCTTAAAGGCAGTAAGGGAGAAACAGGAAATATAATACAAGGGAGCTCCAATAAGGCTAGCAGCTGATTTCTCAACAGAAATACTAAAGCCAGAAGGAAATGTAAAGAAATATCCCAAGTAATGAGTAACAAATGCCTGCAAACAAGTCTATTCTACCCAGCAAGGATCTCAATTAAAATGGAAGGCGAAATAAGGAGTTTGACAGACAAAAGAAAGCTAAAACTATATACCTCCACCAAATTAGAACTACAAGATATGTTAAAGGGAAAGAGAGGAAGAAAAAGGGTGAGAGAGAGAAGAACATAGGTACAAAGGGGAAAAATGAATAAGTACCTGTTGGGAACCACCATGCCTTGTTTCAGGACCTGTAAAACACCCATGACTAAGTCTGAGTGAGTGACCTTTGGACCATAAGCCACTAAGGAGACATAGCTTATCTCCCTGGCAGGAGTGCCACTGCTGCTTCTTAACTGGCTTCCAATGCTTGCTCAGTTAGCCAATTACAGGTAAGATTCCCCAAGGGGGAAATGACCTAAGACAGGCATGATCATGTGGAGGCCCCAGGGAAGGACTTGGGGGGCTATGAAGAAAGGGAGTGATGGACTCTCGCCCCTCGGCTTTGATAAGGCCTGAGTCCCCATTCAGTCCATGAGGTATCTCTGAAAATTCCTTGGCTACTGCCTCCTATGCCTGACTTAAGCCTGAAACAATGACAGAGGGCAGTGCAGCCCCTTGCTGGAAAGGTTGGGCTCCCCTGGTGATTAGGCCTGAGAAAGGATATGTAAACCCCCTTAAAGCCTGCTTTGCTAAGAATGCTCTTAGTTAAATGATAAAGGCCCAAGCAGGAAATGAGTTTGTTTCCCAAAGTTTTGTAGCCTTTTAGATGATAGACCCTGGCTCAGAAGAAGGCTTAATAGTTCTTTGTATGCTATCTTTTGTTTGACCCTTACTGCCTGACAATGATTAATGAACTTTACCTATATTCCTGTGCAAATTGAAACCCAGTAAAAGCTTGTCTGGGCAAGGTTTGTCGCGCTCTCCCCTTGAGAGGGTGGCCAAGACCCTCTGAGGTGCCTCCCCCTTGAGGGAGTAGACTTGCTGTCCCCTCTTTCTCCACAGGACTTGGTAGTCCATGTGAATTTGTCTCATATCTCATCCATGATGCTGCAGGCACTGCCGGCCGGTGCCCGTATCAAGTACCTGTCAATGATAATGATAAATGGTAATGGATTAAATGTTCCAATCAAAAGACATAAGGTACCCGCATGGATAAGAAAATATGACCTGCACATAAGCCACCTACAAAGGACCCACCTCAGAAAAATTGATCTACACAGACTGAATTTAAATGATTGGAAAAAATATTCCAAACCAATTGGCAGGAAAAAAAGTTGGTATAGCAATACTTACATCAGACAAAATATACTTCAAATCAAAAGCCATAAAAAGAGACACAGAGGGACACTTTATAATGCTCAAAGGAAGAATTTATCAAGAAGACATAAATATTGTAAGCATACATGCACCCAACTTAGGAGCACCCAAATATGTAAGGAAAATCTTGAAGGTTTTCAAGAAAGATATACACAGCAGCACACTTATACTAGGGGATTTTAACACCCCACACTCAAAAATGGATAGATCTTCAAAACAAGATATCCTAAAGGATATTGCAGTATTGAACAATGCCCTGGATCAAATGTACTAAACTGATTATATATAAACTTTCATCCCAAAGTAACAAAATATACATTCTTTTCAAATGCACATGGAACATTTTCAAAGATAGACCACATGATAGGACATAAAACATGCATCAACAAATTCAAGAAATTTTAAATCATATCAAACATTTTCTTGGACAACTAGGTCCTGAAACTAGAATGCAACATTAAGGAAAAAAAAAAACAGAAAACACTCAAATTCATTGAGATTGAATAGCACGTAGTTAAACAATGAATGGGTTAATAATAATGGGATCAAGGAAGAAATCAAACTGTCTGGAAACAAATGAAAATGAACACACAACAGTCTGGAACTTACGAAATACAGCAAAGTCAGTCCTGAGAGGGAAGTTCATAGTGATACATACCTATCTAAAAAAGACTGAAAATTTCAAATTAACAACTTAACCCTACATCTACAAAAACTGGAGTAACAACAAATAAAGCCCAGTGTCTATAGAAGGAAGGAAATAAATAACATCAGAGCAGAATTAAACATCATGGAGACTGACTACAAGAACAATTCAAACAATCAATAAATACGGGAGCTGATTCATTGAAAAATAAACAAAATCAATCAGCCAAAAGTTTCTTTGGCTGGTTTGGCTCAGTGGATTAAGTGCCCACTTGCAACAAAAAGGGTCTCTTTTTTGATTTCCAGTCACAGCACATGCCTGGGTTGCGGGCCAGTTCTCTGGTGGGTGTCACTTGAGAGGCAACCACACATCGAGGTTTATGTACCTCTTTGTCTCTATCCCTTACCCTCAGCCTAAAAATAAACAAATAAATTACTTTAAAAATTTACAAGCCTTTAAGCAGACTCATCAAGAATAAAAGAAAAAGGACCCAAATAAATAAAATAAAAAATGAAAGGGAATAAACTACAACTAATACCACAGAACTACAAAGGATGTAAGAAATTTCTGCAAACAACTATATGCCAATAAATTTGAAAAACTGGGTGAAATGGAATAATTTCTGGAATAAAATAACCTGCCAACTGAATGAAGAAGAGGGAGAAAGCCTGAACATAATGATAACAGCTGGTGATTTTGAAACAGTAATCAAAAAATTTCTGTCACAGAAAAGTCATCGACTAGACCATCACAGGAAAGCCCTTGACTAGATGGTTTCAAAGGAGAATTTTATAGAACATTTAAGAGAGAGTTAACCCATTTTCTTCTCAGAATATTCCCAAAAATCCAAGAATAGGGAAGACTACCAAACCCTTTTTTATGAAGCGAGCATCATCATACACCCAAACCAAATAAAGACAGAGCAAAGAAAGAAAACTACAGTCCAATATCACTGATGAACATAGATGTCAAAATTCTCAGCAAAATATTGACAAACTGCATCCAGAAATACATTAAACAGATCATACACCATGATCAAGTGGGATTCATCCCAGGGATGCAAAGATGATACAATATTCACAATTCAGTAAATGCACACCACAAAAACAAAAGGAAAGACAAAAATCACATGATCATATCAATAGGAACAGAGAAAGCATTTGATAAAATACAGCACCTATTTATGATAAAAACACTCAACAAAGTGGTAGTAGAGGGAGCATTCCTCAACATAATAAAGGCCATATACAACAAAACCTATGCCCAACATTATATTTAATGGACAAAAACTAAAAGCTTTCCCAATAAGATCAGGAACAAGATAAGGATGACCATTTTCACCACTTGTTTTCAAGATAGTATTGGAAGTCCTAGCCCTAGTGATTAGAAAAGAAAAAAAATTAAAAGCATCCAAATTGGAAAGGAGGAAGCAAAACTGTCATTGTTTGCACATGACATTATAGTGTACATAGAAAACCCTACACAATCCACCAAAAACTAATCGCCCTAATAACTGAATTTGGCAAAACTGAGATACAAAGTCAATATTCAGAAATAGAAGGTATTTTTGTACACCAACAATGAAATATCAGAAACAGAAATCAGGAAAAAATCCTGTTTGCTTCAGCAACAGGAAACAAAACATACACAGGAATAAACCTAACGAAGGATGTAAAAGATTTGTACTCAGAAAAGTATACAACCCTGAAGAAAGAAATCAAGGTAAACATAAATAAATGGAAACATATACCATTTTCAAGGATTGAAAGGACCAACATCATCAAAATATCCATCCCAAAGCAATTATAGATGTAACACAATACTTATTAAAATATCAATGACATATTTCCCAGATATAGAACAAACATCTCAAAAATTTACGTGGAGCCTTAAACAACCCTGAACAACCTTGGCAATTTTGAGAAAGAAGAACAAAGTAGGAGGGATCACATTACCTGACATCAAACTATAATACAAAGTCACTGTAACCCAAACAGTCTGGTACTGGAATAGAACAGATACATAGATTAATGGGACATAACAGAGAGCCAAGAAATAAATCTACATCTCTATGATGAATTGATATTCAACAAAGGAGTCAGGAGCATACACTAGAGTAAAAATAGCCTCTTCAGCAAATAGTGTTGGGTGATCTGAACAGCAACACGCAAAACATGAAACTCAACTAACTTACACCATACACAAAAATACACACAAGATGGATAAAAGACTTAAACAGAATAAAAGTCTTAGAGGAGAACATAGGTAGGAATATTCCAGATATTCCATGCAGCAATATTTTCACTAATATGTCACCTGGAGCAAGCATATAAAGAAAAGAAGAAACAAACAGGACTACTTCAAATTAGAACGTGTCTGCCTGGCTAAAGAATACATTAGCAAAATTAGAAGTAAAGTGAACATATGGGGAAATATTTTGCCAATAATATCTTGGACAAGGGATGATCTCCAAAATATATAAAGATCTCACATGACTCCACTCTAGGGAGACAAACCATCCAATTAAAAATAGGCAAAGTAACTGTACAAACACTTCTCCAAGGAGGCCATAGAGAGGACCCATAGACATATCAGAAGATGCTAAGCATCATTAGCCATCAGAGAGATTCAATTAAACCACAATGAGATACCACTTCTCACCATTCAGAATGGCCATCATAAACAAATCAACACACAACAAGAACTGGATTGGTTGTAGTGGAAAATCAACCCTATTACACTGTTGTTGGGATTGTACATTGATACAGCCACTGTGGAATATAGTATGGAATTTCCTCAAAAAACTAAAAATGGAACTGTCTTTTGACCCAGCATTTCCACTACTGGGATTATAGTCTCTGAATTCTGAAACACCAATTCAAAAGAACTTGTGCACCCAATGTTCATAGCATTGTTTACAATAGTGAAATGCTGGAAGCGGCCTAAGCGTCCATTAGTAAATGAGTGTATCAAAAAACTGGTACATTTACACAAGGGAATACTATGCAGCAGAAAGAAAGAAGGAATTCTTATTCTTTGGGACAGCATGGATGGACCTGGGGAATAATATGCTAAATGAAATAAGCCAGGTGGTGAAAGACAAATACCATATGATCTCAACTATAACTGGAAACTAATCAACAAAACAAACAAGCAAGCAAAATAGAACCAGAGATATGAACATAAAGAACAAACTGATAGCTATGAAAAGGGAGAAGTGAGGGGCATAATGGGGGGGAGAGGAAGGGTCAAGTCAATCAGGTATAAAGGACCCCTTTACAAAGACAACCAGGGGTGGAGGATTGATTGTGGGAGGTGGGGTGTGGGTTTTACAGGATAGAGTAACTGGGGGAATTGGGAACAACTGTAACTGAACAACACTAAAACATTTTCAAAAATAACTTTCATCAAAATAAAAACAAAAACTCACCATGTTGTAATATGTTTGCCATCAAAATTACCAATTGTTTAATTCAATACTGAGTGAAAATAACATTCACATCAAAGAATTTGGAAAAATTTCCACTCATATAAATGAGAACTTGATAAAAATAATACATATGCTTTATATCTGAGGACTTAAAATAGTTTCTTTATTTATTGTCTGGATTTGCCATATCACTTCTGACACAGTGAGACTTATGGAGAGAAAAGAGGATGACAAGAGAGCAAATATATTGATGGGAAGGGAAAAGCATACCTTATATACTAGTTTTTAGGAATTTCACTAATAAAGGACATGGGAGTGTATGTTCAATAGTTGACTGAAAAGGTACTTTCAGTAGCATACAAGTATGTCTATGAAAAAGTAGACTTTTCCCCCCAATATCCTGTAATAGTAAAAACTGTTATATGTTAGTGAGTAAAAATAACAACCATAAAAACAACAACAGAAATAACTGCTACCATTTACTGTGTGGATTACCACAGACCAAGTGCTGTGTTAAGGAATTTCCATGAATGATCTTACTGACAGCATTCACTGTATACCGATAGAGCTAAAATAGATTTTTGTCCCTGCAATCTCTTCTCATCATTTACTATCACACATTGACATACAGCTTATATACAGCAGGAATTAAAATGACAAAGACCTTATAATACAAATAGAAAATTAAATATGTGAAAGTTATCTTTTATAATAGTGACTGTGTATTTATCTAGCCAATGTTATCTTCTCACCTATATCTGCTTACTCAGATTAATAAAACACTCCCAATGGAGTTGAGAAGCTAGTGAGTGAAGGTAAGTATGTGTATATAACAATAAGAAAGGAACAATGAAGGAAATTAAAGAGAATATGGAGGAAAACAGGCAATTGGGAGTGGAGATATAAAAAGACATGAATTTGGGCTGAATAAGAAACTTCCTCTGCAGATTCCAAATTTAACAACTGCTATTATGGAGTTAAGGGATTGTTTTAATACCCTTTCTCATGAAAACAGTTAGTGGATACTGGAATATGTTCATAAACTTAGGTTAGTTTCACAGAAACAGATTGATTTGAAAGCTAATTTATTGTTCTGCCTATACTAGCAAAACTTAGGGGAAAAACTTTCACTTTACAGTCACTTCATTTTTCATCAGATGCTTACATTCAAATCCTTGTAGAGCTTTAATTCTGAAATGGAAACCACCCCAGAATTTTTCTTCCCTTTTGTTCAATGACAAGAACTGCTGGTGGACATCAGTCCCTGATTGCATTTTATGTACTGTACTAGTAGCTTGGGTGGTATTTAGATCCACGATATGAAACTTCTCATTTCTTTGGTTTATATTAGTTTTTAAAATATAAGTTTTTTCTACTTCATTTTTAATGAAAAGAATTATAAACCAATGTTCTACTGTTCAAATTGGAGTTAAACACAGCAAAAAATTCATAACCACAATGTAGCAATGCTTTTGCTGATGTTTCACATGGGGTATCAGGCAGCAAAGGTCCAAACCCATCAAGACTTTGATCTATACTCTTCTTCAAATAGGCCTATTTCTCAGGTGTCAGAGTAATTTTTAAAACATCTGAGAGTCCATTCAATCCCAAGATGCAAGGAACACAAATGAAGACATCTTCCATTATTCCATAGAGACCCTTGATCATGGTGGGAATTGGATGCACCTGCTTAAGATTCTTCATTATATTTTCTGCTAAATCTGTCACATATAGTCAAATGGCTTAGGATGTGTAGCCATTTCAGTTTGATCACCTCATAAGCACTGTCAATCACCTGTTTGTGAATTTATTTACAGTGTTCCTTATCTGCCTCAATGTCTTAACCAGTGTGTATATTCTTTAGGGAGACAGTGGAAACATTCACTTCACTCCATACAGGTACACTAGAGTCTCCATGCTCCCCAAGGACCCACACATGACAACATAGTAGGTGAATACTTAGCCCTTTTCCCATTAGGTAACAGAACCTGGCTGAAACCAGATTGTACCCATTTCCAATAACATGGATTTTGGTAAAGCCTCTTATCTTCCAAGCCACATAGGTAAAGACATCCACTGGATTGGAAACACTAAGCACTTTGCATTTGGGACACTACAGTTGCCTATCAAACTAGATGTGTGTACACTGACTGTTATATAACTTGTGATTCTATTTTTAAAAACATATTTTTATTGTTGTTCAAGTACAGTTCTCTGCCTTTTCCCAGAACTCCTCCCCACCACACCAGACCTACACCCTCTCCCCTGTATTCACCACCCCTTGTTATTGTCCACGTGCCCTTTATAATTAATCCTGCAAACCCTTCAACCTTTTCCCCTATAATCCTCTCCTCTTTCCCTTCAGGCACCGTCAGCCTGTTCTCAATTTCAGTGTCCTTGGTTGTATTTTGCTTGCTTGTTTGTTTTGTTGATTAGGTTCCTGTTAAAGGTGAGATCATATAGTATTTGTCTTTTACCACCTGACTTATATCACTTAGCATAGTACTCTCCAGTTCCATCCATGCTGTTGTAAATGGAAGAAGCTCCTTCTTTCTTTCTGCTGCATAGAATTCTATTGGGTAAATGTACCATAGTTATTTGATCCATTCATTTATAAATGGGCACCCAGGTTGCTTCCAGCACTTGGCTATTGTAAATTGTGCTGCTATGAACATTGGGAGGCATAGGTTCTTTTGGACTGGTGTTTCAGGGTTCTTAGGATATAATCCTAGCAGTGGAAATACTGTGTCAAAGGGCAGTTCCATTTTTAGTTTTCTGAGAAAATCCCATACTGTTTTCCATAGTGGTTGTACCAGTCTACAATCCCACCAACAGTGCACTAGGGTTACCTTTCCTCCACAACCTCTTCAAAAGTTGTTGTTTGTTGCTTTGTTTAAGTTGGCCATTCTCAACAGTGTGAGGTGGTATGTCATCGCTGTTTCAATTTGCATCTCTCTGATAGCTAGCAATGCTGAACATCTTTTCATGTGTCTCTAGACCCTCTGTATGTATTCTTTGAAAAACTGACTGTTCAAGTCTTTTGCCCATGTTTAATTGGGTTGCTTCTCTTCTTAGAGTGGAGTCATAGGAATTCTTTATATATTTTGGAGATTAGACCCTTGTCTGAGGTATCATTGGGGAACATATTTTCCCACATGTTTGATTCTCTTTTCATTTTAATGCTGTATTCTTTAGCCATGCAGAAGTTTTTTTTTTTTATTTTGATGAGATCACATTTGTTTATTACTTTCCTTTATGACCCTTGCTCTAGGGGACATGTCAGCAAAAATATTGCTGCATGGAATATCTGAGATTTTCCTGCCTATGTTCTCCTCTAGGACTTTTATGATGTCACAGCTGATATTTAAATCTTTTATCCACCTGGAATTTATTTTTGTGTATGGTGTAAGCTGGTTGTTGAGTTTCATTTTTTCCCAAGTAGCTGTCCAGCACTTCGTACACCATTTATTGAAGAGGCTATTTTTACTCCATTTTATGCTGCTGTACCCTTGGTCAAATATTAATTGACCACTGAGACTCGGGTTTATTTCTGGACTCTCTATTCTTTTCCATTGGTCTATGTGTCTGTTCTTATGCCAGTACCAGTCTGTTTTGATTACAGTGATTACAGTGGCTTGTAATACTGTTTGATATCAGGCATTATGATTTCTCCTAATTTGTTCTTTCTCAAAATTGCTGCAGCAATTCAGGGTCATTTATGGTTCCATATAAATTTTTGAAGTGTTTGTTCTATATCTGTGAAATATACCATTGATACTTTAATAGGGATTGCATTGAATCTATAAATTGCTTTGGGTAGTATGGACATTTTGATGATGTGAATTCTTCCAATACATGAGCAAGGTATATGTTTCAATTTGTTTGTGTCTTCCTTGATTTCTTTCTTCAGTGTTGTGTAGTTTTCTTACTACAGGTCTTTTCCTTCCTTGGTTAGGTTTATTACTATTTATTTTATTTTTCTTGTTGCTATATCAAGTGGAATTTTTCCCCTAATATCTGCTTATGATGTTCTATTGTTGGTATAGAAATAAGTCTTTGATGTATGAATATTGACTTTGTATCCCACTGTTTTGCCAAATTCATTTATTAATTGAATACATGAATTTTATTTATTCAATTAATTGAACATGAGTTTTTTGGTGGAGTCTGTAAGATTTTCTATATGTACACTATCTTGCCATCTGCAAACAATGATGGTTTTGTTTCCTCTTTTCCAATTTGGATGCCTTTTATTTCCTTTTATTGTCTCATTGCTATTGCTAGGACATCAATACTATGTTGAAATTAAGTGGTGAAAGTGGACCACCTTGGCTTGTTCCTGATCTTAGTTGGAAAGTTTTTACTTTTGCTCACTGAGTATGATGTTGGCTGTAGGTATCTCTTATATGGCCTTTATTATGTTGGAGAATGCTCCCTCTATTCCCACTAGACTGAGTTTTTTTTTTATTATAATGGGTGCTATACCTTATCAAATGCTTTTTCTGCATATATTGATATGATCATGCAATTTTTGTCTTTCCTTTTGTTTATGTGATATATTACATTTCTTGATTTGTGAATATTGTACCATCCTTGCATCCCTGGGATGAGTCCCACGTGGTCATGGTGTATGATCTTTTTAATGTATTGTTGGATGCAGTTTGCCAAGACTTTTTTTTTGAGGATTTTACCATTTATACACATCACTAATATTTGCCTGAAGCTTTTTTTTTTCATTCTTGTGTCCTTATTTGGTTTTAGGATTAGGATGATTCTGCCTCCCTAAAAACAGTTTGGGAGTCTTTAATTATTGGATTGTTTGGAACAGTCTGTGGAGGATGAATGTTAGCTCTTTATTGAATGCCTTGTACAATTCTCCTGTGAAACTGTATGATCCATGGCTTTTGTGTGTTGGGAATTTTTTGATTACTCCTTCAATTTTGTTTGCTATTATTGGTATATTCAGGCTTTCTGCTTCTTCTTCATTTAGTTTTGCAAGATTATGTTTTCTAGAAATTTGTCCATTTCACATAAATTTTCTAATTTCTTGGCAAATAATTATTCATAGTAATTTCTTACAATCCTTTTTAGCTTTCTGTGGTATCAGTTGTAATCCCTCGTCTTTAATTTCTGATTGTGTTTATTTGGGTCCTCTCTCTTTTTTTCTTGATGAGTCTCCTTAAAAGCTTGTTGATTTAGTATATCTTTTCAAAGAACCAGCTCTGAAATTTATTGATCCTTAGAATCATGCTTATAGTCTCTATGTCATTTAAATCTGCTCTGATCTTGGTTAATTCCTTCCTTCTACTTCCTCCGGGGTATCTTTGTTGCTGTTACTAGAGTTCTTGTAGGTGTAGAATTAGGAGGTTTACTTGAAATGTTTCTATTTTTTTTTTAATGTAAGCCTGTATCACTATGAACTTCCCTCTCAGAACTGCCTTCACTTTGCCCATAAGTTTTGGGTTGTTGTGAGTTCGTTTTTATTTCTTTTCAGAAAAGTTTTTTTTTATTTCTTCCTTGATCTTCTTGACCCATTCATTGTTTGATAGCATGCCATTCAATCTCCATGAGTTTGAGTGTTGTTGAGTTTTTCCCTATGGGTTGGTTTCCAGTTTCAGTCCCTGTGGTCAGAGAAAAT